>PVIU01024494.1:0-25459 GCA_004026605.1 Ondatra zibethicus
TCCCTTCTCCTCACTGTACTTGATTATTAAAGATGCGCCTCCAGCCCTCTCTGCTGTCTGGGTGGTGGGTTCGGGTGGTGTCCTGGCCTGCATCTGCAGTACACCCGGCTCAGCGTCTACCTAGCCCAGCCTCCTTTTACCCCATTGGGCAGAAAGGCTCAGTGACTTGCCCAGGGTCACAAGCAGTACACAGGTGAAGTGGGGACACGCGATAGAATGTGCACTCCATGAGGGCAGGGCTCCTTGTTTTATCTCTGATGTGTCCCAGGCACCCTGAACAATATTTAGCACATAACAGGCACTCAATAAACACATGAATTGATTGCCCCCCCAAAAAAACAACCAAAGAACTATTATTTGTATTTAAAATAATTCATTAATCATATAAGGCTGGATTGTTCAAATCTGTCATTCTAGAGGTCTCTTCAATTTTAATCACAAACAAATTCACCTGTATTTCTACATCTTCATCACTAAGACTCTCGACACACCTCCCTATTATTTCTCATCTCCTCCACACTCTAGAAGGCACAGTAAACACATTGGTGGGCAGCTCTTCCTCTCTCGCCTGGCTTTTTCGGGCTGTAATCTTGTTCTCTTCACTTGCCCAGATTCTCCAGAGAATAATAGTTCAACATTGCTGTAAACACACTATGAGTTTAACCTGATCACACATAGTTTCATTGTCCCCCACGCTGACAGTCTTTATAAAATGTCTTTGAAAACAGTACCAGACAGGCCTTAGTGGGTTTTTATCACCATAGGGAGAACTGACAGTCCCATGATTCGCTGAGGGAGTCACTTTGTCAAAGCACATGGCCAAAGTACACCCTTGTTCATAGGGGCAGTATCATACAAAATCTCCAGCCGCATTCTGCCCGCCCAATAAAAGTGTACTTTGTGGGGACTGATGGGATGACTTGGTGTGTAAAACCTCTTGCCTTGAGTCCCACCTATTCTAATCTACTTTCTGTTGCTGTGATGGGATACTCTGGCCAATAGCAACTTATTGGGGATCGGTTATATATCTAGGTCACAACACATCATTGAGCAAATCAGGGCAGGAACCTGAAGGTAGACCTGCTTGTTATTCCACCTCTGACCACAGGATTTTCCCACAGCCAAGGAAGTACACCAGAAACCATGGCAATGCTGCTTAATGGCTTGTTTATAAGCTCATTCTTTCTTTTACATCCCAGGACGACCTGCCCAGGGAATGGCATTGCCTACACAAGGCAAGACCTCTCTATATCAATTAGAAATGAAGACAGTCCCCACAAGTCATACCCACAAGGCAATATCATCTGAGATATCCCTCAATTGAGTCTTGATTCTCAGTTGAATTTAGTCTGTATCAAGTTTACTGTTAAGACTAACTACTATACCACCTTAAAAGTGGGTAGCACCATTCTATGGGTTGGAGATTTGGACTCAATAAAAAGCAAAATGCTAGGTGACTAACATTCATTTCTTTTTCTCGGCTTCCTGACTTCCATATAATGCAACTGCTGTTTCATGATCTTGTCACTATGGTTTCCCTACCATGATGGACTGAACCCTCAAACTGTGAGCCAAACAAACCTTTCTCCCTTAGGTTGTATTTATCAAGTTTCTTCTTCTTCTTCTTCTTCTTCTTCTTCTTCTTCTTCTTCTTCTTCTTCTTCTTCTTCTTCTTCTTCTTCTTCTTCTTTGTTTTTTTTTTGAGCCATAAGGAAAGTAAATAATACACATCTCACTACAAATGTGGTTTACTTTATCAAGGACCAATGAGTTATTTGAATAAGGTGGCTGCTTTCCTTGGTAATCAGAGTACACATTACTACGAGTAGTGTGACTGCACGGTAAACTTTAGGTCTATGCTATGTGTTAGTGAGAAAGAAGAACAAGAGTAATCTCATGAAATCAAGTAACTTTCAGTATGACCTGGTTTAGATATAGGCTCATGTGTAGACTTACAAGTGCATGAGCCCTCTAATGATATGAAGACTGGGGGACACAGAATGCTTTTATGTTCAAATATCTGTTTTTTTCTTGTTACATTTAAGCGCTATCCTTCGACTAAATGGTAGCTTTATTATATTCTAGATGGGGGAAATCTATAATTTTAATATTTCCAGGGCAACCAGAGGCCATATCTATCAAATTAGAAACTCAAACTGCCTCTGACAGGAGCTTCTAAACTCTGTCCCCAGCATGAAAAGACTCAGCCTTCTGAGGGAAGAGTACCCTATCTATGAAGAACTTGTCAACAAACTTACACATTTGGTGGCATTCAAGCAAGGGTCTGTCTGCTTAGATGCATTGAAAGAAACTGTGTTTAGCACGCATCTGGATGACTAAGGAAACAACCTCATGCTGCTGTACATGTGATTTTTACATTTGTTGTTAGTGTTTTTGAGATAGGCACTTATGTAGCCCAAGGTGGTCTTGTAACTGAGGACGATCTTGAACTTCTGATTCTCTTGCCTCTGTCTCCCAAGTGCTGGAATTATAGGCATGTGCCATTAATCCTGGCTTATGCAGTGCTGAGGATGAGACCTAGTACTTCACACATACTAGGCAAGTACTTAGATACTTTCTTTTATACTTGACTGAAATGGTATAGTCCTACTCCTCTGACCATCCTTGTTACGTACTGGAGACATATTTTTCCCAACTAAAAAAAAAGGTCCAGTCCATTCCTTAGACATCCTGATTGTCTTCAATATATCATCAGAGCGTTTCACCCGGATGATGTATAGTCTGGCCCATCAGGAGCACTGAGCCCCTTCAGTGATGGATTACACTCCAACAAAGGCCAGCTGGCAAGAATTGCTTTTGTGATCCTCACCAAGAGTTTACCTCATTATTTAAAACGATGGATTACTCTGGAAACAATAATAACTAGTGAAGAAACAGTGTGTTATTATCTAAGCACGGCAGCTCCCCCCCCCGCAACTCTATCTAGCCAAGCCCATTAAAAAATAGCCTTTTAAAATGTGATCATTTCATTTTGCCAGGGTAATGGTTCTTTCTTAGACAGACAAAACAAACATTTCGAAAAAACATGATGGAGAAAGCCAATTCACATCTTCCCCAAACCGCAGTATTTTAGGTTATTAGGGTGTGCTGAGGTAGGTACTCAGCATTAAAAGAAAGTTAAATTTTGAAGTGGAAAATACTTCAATTATTTAAAATTTAAAAAGTGTTAAATTTTCTCTTTTTATGATAAAAATACCTCAATTATTTAAAAATTAAAGGTTGTTCAATCCCTTCTTTTTTATAACAAAAAGTATAATACATATTTTATGGGTAGTTTGGGCTTTATAAGTCAAATTTGAAATATTATCCACACATCATTGTAGTTTGGAACTATGAAGAATATTGATGGTTATGATCAATACTATCAATTTATTTGGTATAAATAGAGACTAGCTTGCATAAAAGGAGGCTAGGATAATGCTCCTCTCTCTTCTAAAGTTAAAACTCTGGATGTATGTAATTTTAAAATTACATTTGTGTGTGTGTACCTGTGTGTGATGCTATGCATGTTTAGGTAGGGAGCGGTGTGGTTGGGTAAGTCCTCTCCTTCCACTGTGTTGGTACTGAATATGAAACTCAGGTCATCAGAATTGGTAGCAAGCACCTTTACCCACTGAGTCATCTCACACACCCAATTCTGATTGTGTTAAAAGCAGATGTGAATTCTACTGTGTAGCCTTGAAGAAGTGTAAAGAGCATAGAAAAGACACTGAATTCCAATAAGCAGTTTGGGGAAGGAAAAAAACCCCAGAGAAACAGATAAACAATGAGAATATAAAGGTTATTTCATGATTATAGAAATTAGTTGGATCTGTATCATTGCCCCAGCACAATTTCATACAATGCAGACATTAATTAAATAACAGCAATCAACATCAAGATATATTAGAGTCCTGGATTCCAGCTCAACACAAGAATGGATAAAATTGCATTTATCAATCTTCTTTGGGTTTAAGAAAATGATATATACCATTCTAAATATAATTTTTTGTGTGCCTGATCATGAATAAAACTGAATTTCCCACAAGATAAATAGTGAGACAGGCAGCAATGAACAGCAGAAGTGGCATGCTTAGTACTCAATGTATTTACATTTTCTCTCTGTGGTAATTACTCCTTCCTTGCCTTAACTTTATTGTTCTTAAAGTAGCAACAGCATTTTAGCAAGTCATCAAGGTGACCCAAGGAGTCTGTGACTCTGTTGAGATTTTGATTCATGACATTGTGACCACACTTGTTTTGTTTATTTTTTTCAAATATCAAAGATTGTGGAAAAGTATAAATGTATCTAACTTCAACAATGGACAGACTAAACCTTGCATGCAGAGATTAAAATTTCTTTTTTTTATATTCTTTTATTTTTCATTCAAAAAAATTTACACTTCCTCCCCTTCTCCCAGTCCCCTCCCGTTCCCCCACTAACCCTCCTCCCTGCCCCTGCTTCCTTAAGAGAGGGCAGGGTACCCTGCCCTGTGGGAAGCCCAAGCCCCTCTCCCCTCAATCCCGGCCTAGGAAGGTGTGCATCCAAATAGACTAGATTCCCAAAAAGCTAATACATGCAGAAGAGATAGGTCCCAGTGTCACTATCATTGGCTTCTCAGTCAGCCCCCATTGACAGCCACAGTTAGAGATTCCGGTTTGATCATATGCTCATTCAGTCCTGGACCAGCTGGATTTGGTGAGCTCCCATTAGATCAGGCACACTGTCATGGTTGGTGGACCAGCCTCTCCTTGTCCCGCTTTCCTTGCTCATCTTCTCCCACCTTCTGCTCTTTGACTGGACCTTGGGACCTCAGTCCATTGCTCTGATGTGAATGTGGGTCTCTGACTCTATCTCCATCCATCGGACGAAATTTCTATGGTGATGGTCAAGATATTCATCAATGTGACTATGGGACAAGGCTAGTTCAGGCACCCTCTCCTCTGCTGCCCAAGTACCTAGCTGGGGACATCCTCGTGTACACCTCGTGATCCCCTATAGAGCCAAGACTCTTGCCAATCCTAAAATGACTCCCTTAATGTAGATAGCATATTCCCTTCTCCAATATCCACCCTTCCTCTGTCTCCACCCTCTCACTACCCCAAGCTCTCCCCAGTCCTTCCCTTCTCCCTTCTCCTCCCTGTCTCCCTTCCAACCCCTACCCCTAACTATACACCTAACCCCATTCCTGTGCCTCCACCTTTTGCCCAGTGATCTTTTTGCTTCCAATTTCCAGGAGGATCTATATATGTTTTTCTTTGGGTTCACCTTGCTATTTTGCTTCTCTAGGCTTGTGAGCTATAAGCTTAATGTTCTTGGTTTATGGCTAGGATCCACTAAAGAGTGAGTACATACCATAATCATCTTTTTGGGTTTGAGATATCTCACTAAGGAAGTGTTTTCTATTTCCATCCATTTGCATGCAAATTTAAGGATGTCATTTTTTTTTCCACTGAGTAGTATTCTAAGGTATATATATTCCACACTTTCTTGATCCATTCTTCCACTGAGGGGCACCTAGGTTGTTTCCAGGTTCCGGCTATTACAAATAATGCTGCTATGAACATAGTTGCACAAATTCCTTTATGGTATGATTGGGAATCTCTTGGGTATATTCCCAAGAGTGGTATTGCTGGATCCTGAGGTAGGTTGATTCCCAATTTCCTGAGAAACCTCCACACTGATTTCCAAAGTGGTTGCACAAATTTGCATTCCCACCAGCAATGGATGAGAGTTCCCCTTACTCCACATCCTCTCCAGCATAGGCTATCATTGGTGTTTTTGAATTTAGCCATTCTGACAGGTGTGAGATGGTATTTTCAAAGTTGTTTTGATTTGCATTTCCCTGATAGCTAAGGAAGTTGAACGTGACCTTAAGTATGTTAGGGCCATTTGAACTTCTTCTGTTGAGAATTCTCTGTTCAGATCATTACCCCATTTTTTAATTGGGAAATTTAGCATTTTAATGTCTAGTTTCTTGAGTTCTTTGTATATATTGGAGATCAGACCTTTGTCCGATGTGGGGTTAGTGAAGATCTTCTCCCATTCAGTAGGATGCCCCTTTGTCTTAATGACAGTGTCATTTGCTTTACAGAAGCTTCTCCGTTTCAGGAGGTCCCATTTATTCATTGTTGCTCTTATTGTCTATGCCACTGGGGTTTTACATAGGAAGTGTTCTCCTGTGCCCATGTATTGCAGGCTACTTCCCACTTTCTCTTTTATCAGGTTAGGTGTGGTCAGATTAATATTGAGGTCTTTAATCAATTTGGATTTGAGTTTTGTTCATGGAGATAGATAAGGATCTATTTTCATTCTCCAACATGTTGACATCCAGTTATGCCAGCACCATTTGTTAAAGATTCTTTCACTCTTCCATTGTATACTTTTAGCTTCTTTGTCAAATATGAGGTGTACATAGGTTTGTGGATTAATATCCGGGTCTTCAATTAAATTCCATTCGTCAACATCCCTGTTTTTATGCAAATACCAAGCTGTTTTCATTACTGTAACTCTGTAATAGAGTTTGAAGTCAGGGATGGTAATGCCTCCAGAAGTTTCTTTATTGTATAGGATTGTTTTGGCTATCCTGGGCTTTTTATTTTTTCATATAAACTTAGTATTGTTCTCTCAAGGTCTATGAAGAATTTTTTTGGGATTTTGATGGGGATTGCATTGAATCGATAGATTACCTTTGGTAGAATTGCCATTTTTACTATATTGATCCTACCAATCCAGGAGCATGGGAGATCCTTCCATTTTCTGGTATCCTCTTTGATTTCTTTCTTCAAGGTCTTAAAGTTCTTGTCAAATAGATGTTTTACTTCCTTGGTTAGTGTTACCCCAAGATACTTTATGCTATTTGTGGCTATTGTGAAAGGTGATGCTTCTCTGATTTCCCTCTCTGTTTCTTTATCCTTTGTGTATAGGAGGGCTATTGATTTTTTTGAGTTGATCTTGTATCCTGCCACTTCACTGAAGGTATTTATCAGCTGTAGAAGTTCTTTGGTAGAGTTTTTGGGGTCACTTATATACACTATCATATCAGCTGCAAATAATGAAAGTTTGACTTCTTCCTTGCCAATTCGAATCCCCATGATCTCCTTATTCTTTCTTATAGCTATTGCGAGAACGTCAAGCACTATATTAAAGAGATATGGGGAGAGTGGACAGCCCTGTCTTGTTCATGATTTTAGTGGAATCACATTGTGTTTCTCTCCATTTAATTTGATGTTAGCTGTCGGCTTGCTGTATATTGCTTTTATTATATTTAGATATGAACCTTGTATCCGTAATCTTTCTAAGACCTTTATCATATAGGGGTGTTTAATTTTGTCAAATGCTTTTTCAGCATCTAATGAAAGGATCATATGGGTTTTTTCTTTCAGTTTATTTATATGATGGATTACAATGATAGATTTTCGTATGTTGAACCAGCCCTGCATCTCTGGGATGAAGCCTACTTGATCATAATGGATGATTTTTTTGATGTGTTCTTGGATTTAGTTTGCCAGTATTTTATTGCGAATATTTGCATCGATGTTCATGAGTAAGATTGGTCTGTAATTATCTTTCATGGTTGCGTTTTTGTGTGGTTTTGGTATCATGGTAACTGTAGCTTCATAAAAAGAGGTTGGCAATGACCCTTCTGTTTCTATTATGTGAAAAACCTTAAGGAGTATAGGTCTTAGCTCTTCTTGGAAGTTCTGTTAGAATTTTGCATTAAAACCATCTGGTCCTGGGCTTTTTTTGGTTGGGAGGTTTTTGATGACAGCTTCTATTTCCTCGCTACTTATATGTCTATTTAAATTGTTCACCTGGTCTTGATTTAATTTCGGTATATGGTATTTATGTCAAAAACTGTCCATTTCTTGTACATTTTCCAATTTTGTGGCATACAGGCTTTTGTAGTAAGACCTAATGATTCTCTGAATTTTCTCAGTGTCTGTTGTTATGTCCCCCTTTTCATTTCTGATATTGTAAATATGAGTGTTCTCTCTCTGCCTTTTGATTAGAGTGGATAGAGGTTTGTCGATCTTGTTGATTTTCTCTAGGAACCAGCTCTTTGTTTCATTGATTCTTTGGATTGTTTTCTGTGTCTCTATTTTGTTGATTTCAGCCTTCAATTTGATTATTTCCAGTCTTCTACTTATGCTGGGTGTGTCTGCTTCTTTTTTTTCTAGAGCTTTTAGGTGTGCTGTTAAATCTCTAATGTGTGCTTTCTCTGTTTTCTTTATGTGGGCAATAAGTGCTATGAACTTTCCTCTTAGCACTGCTTTCATAGTGTCCCATAGGTTGGGGTATGTTGTGTCTTTATTTTCATTGATTTCAAGGAAGACTTTAATTTCTTTCTTTATTTCTTCCTTGACCCAGGAGTGGTTCAGTAGTTGACTGTTCAGTTTCCATGAGTTTTTAGGATTTCTGGGGGTAGAATTATTGTTAAATTCTAACTTTAGTCCATGGTGATCCGATAAGACACAGGTGGTTACTCCAAATTTTTCATATCTGTGGATGTTTGCTTTGTTACCGAGTATGTGATCAATTTTCGAGAAGGTTCCATGAAATGCTGAAAAGAAAGTATCTTTGTTCCTGTTTGTGTGGAATGTTTTATAGATGTCTATTGAGTCCATTTGATTCATTACATCTGTTAGTTCCCTTATTCCTCTGTTAAGTTTCTGTCTGGTTGACCTGTCTATTGGTCAGAGAGGAGTGTTGAAATCTCCTACTATTAGTGTGTGGGGTTTGATGTGTACTTTGAGTTCTAGTAATGTTTCCTTTATGTAAATTGGTGCTTTTATATTAGGGGCATATATATTCAGGATTGAGACTTCATCCTGATGGATTATTCCATTTATGAGTATAAAATGTCCATCTCCATCTTTTCTGATTGATTTTAGTTTGAAGTTGATTTGTTCTATATTAGTATAGCCACACCCAGTTGTTTCTTAGGGCCATTTGATTGAAAAACCTTTTCCCAACCCTTTACTCTGAGATAATGTTTGTCTTTGTGGTTGAGGTGTGTTCGTTGTAAACAGCAGAATGTTGAATCCTGCTTTTATATCAGTTCTCTTAACCTGTGCCTTTTTATAGGTCAGTTGAGTCCAGTGATATTAATGACCAGAGGTTATTAACTGCGGTTATTTTTTTGGGGGTTGTAAAGTTTGTGTATTTCCCTTCTTTGAGTTGTGCCAGTGGAAGGCTGTTAGATGTCTGTGTTATTATGGGTGTTGTTTGCTTCCTTGAGTTGTGATTTTCCTTCTAGTACTTTCTGTAAGGCTTGTTTTGGGCTATGTATTGCTTAAATTTGTTGTTATACTGAAAAATCTTGTTTTCTCCATCGATGGTGAATGAAAGCTTTGCTGGGTATAATAGTCTGGGTTTGCATCTATGGTCTCTCAATGTCTACAGCACATATATCCAAGACCTTCTGGCTTTCATGGTTTCCATAGAGAAGTCAGGTGTAATTCTGATAGGTTTACCTTTATATGTTACTTGCCCTTTTCTTTTGTAGCTCTTAGTAATCTTTCTTTATCCTGTATGTTTTGTGTTTTGATTATTATATGGCGAGGGAATTTTTTTAATCCTGTCTATTTGGTGTTCTCTATGCTTCTTGTACCTTCATAGGCATATCCATCTTTAGGTTGGGAAAGTTTTCTTCTATAATTTTGTTGAATATATTTTCTGGGCCTTTGAGCTGTGCTTTTCCTTCTTCTACCCCTATTATTCTTAGGTTTGGCCTTTTTATGGTGTCCCAGATTTCCTGGGTGTTTTGTGTTAAGAATTTGTTGGATTTGTTGTTTGCTTTGATCAATGAGTTTCTCTATAGTATCTTCAGCGTCTGAGATTCTTTCTTTTAACTCTTGTATTCTGTTTGTTATACTTGTCTCTGCCATTCCTGGTCGTTAACCCAGATTTTCCATCTCCAGCCTTCCCTCAGTTTGTGTTTTCTTCATTGTCTCCATTTCAGTTTTTAAGTCTTGAACTGTTTCCATTACCTGTTTGATTGCTTTTTCTTGGTTTCCTAGGGTATCTTTGAGGGATTTATTAATTTCTTCTAACTTTTTGTTAGTTTTCTCATCCCTTTCTTCAAAGGAGTTTTTCACTTCTTCTTTAAAGGTCTCTATCACTTTCATTATGTTATATTTAAAGTAGATTTCTTCTGCTTTTTCTGGGTTAGGTTGCTCAGGTTTTCCTGTTGCATCCTCGCTGGTTTCTGGTGTTATCATGTTGCTTTTCAGGTTGTTGGAGGAATTCTTGGATTGGCACCTGCCCATCTCTTCCTTTGATTGCAGTCAGGGGAATCTCAGCAGGTCGGGACCCCCCAGGAAGGCTTGAAAACACTCTTCCAGCACAGGAAGAGAGAGTTCTGGTGTTCCAAGGACCCACAGAGGAAAGGGCAAACTTGCGGGGGGAGGGGGGTGCAAGGTCTTGTGAAACAAAGAGGCCTGCTGCAGCAGGCTCCCTAGCGGACCTTTCTGCCAGGCACGCACAACCTTACCAGTCTGTAAGTCCGTTCTCAGCACAGGAAGAGAGAGTCCTGGTGTTCCAAGGACCCACAGAGGAAAGTGCAAATTTGTGGGGGATGGGATGCATGGTCATGTGGAACAAAGAGGCCCGCTGCAGTAGGCTCACTAGGGGACCTTACTGCTAGGCGCGTACAACCTTACCCGTTTGCACCTTCGATCTCCGAGATTAAACTTCATTAAATATGAATGCATGGGTGAAACATGCGTAAGGCTTCCACATGCTTATCTACAGCAATGGTATCATTTTTTTGTCTGATCAGTTGGTAATTCCATGGTAGCAGATCTTTGCTTCTATACCCTTGACAGAAGCTAACAAGTGGACAATCGAGCTTTTGAGAACTTGGGGATGGATATTCAAACTGAAAGTCCAAGAAAGAATGTGTCTAGTTTGTTTCCTGCTCTGTGATAAAATGCTCTAGCAAAGGCAACTTATGGGAGGAATAGTTTCTTTTAGCTCACAGCTCAAGGTCCATCATGGCAGGGAAGTCAAAGTGGCAAGAGCTTGAAGCATCTGGCAACATTATGTCTACAATTTGAAGAGAGCTTTGGTCACTGTGGCTGCTCAGTTCCCTTTCCCCATTTATACAGTTCAGGATCCCAGTCAGGATGGTACCACCTGCAGTGGGTGTGTCTTTCCATTTCAATGAATATAATCAAGCTAACCCTTCACAGGAATGCCCAAGGGTTCATCTCCTGGATGATTCTAGATTATGTCAAGTCTACATTTGACTGTAACAATCAAAGAGTGTGATTTGTCATATTTCATAATGTATACCATTGCCAGTTGGTTAAAATTAGCTGTATTGTACCAGATATGTTAGCTTGGAAGTTAGAATTTTCTTAAAAACATTATTCAGGTTTGAACTGTCCTTAAACACATGTAGATACTTATTTTTACAAAGAATACTTTTTGAAGGCATAACTAAAAGAAAATGAGAGGCAACTTGTTAATCACTACTTTAAGAGAATAGAATATGGGCTGGAAAGATGCCTTAGTGGTTAATAGCACTGCAGAAGACCTGGATTACATTTCCAGCGTGATGGAAGGCTGACAACCATCTGTAACCGCAGTTCCTGGTGATCTGATGCCCTCGTCTGGTGTCCACAGGTACTACATCCACATGGTGCACAGATATGTAGGCAAAACACTCATCTACTTAAAAATAAAAAAATCTCAAAAAATAATAGAATTTTTGAAAGCAATACCATACTGCTACCATAGAAATCATCCAGTTAAAACATTTTGCTTTTCTTCTTTATCTTATAACTCCAAAGGATGGAGGAAGAAGTTCGTGTGTCTAAGACCATGTAATTGTAGAAGGGTAAACTGCGCATGGGCGGAGCACAGGATAATAGGTAGCTATGCGCCCTATGCAAACTAATTACTTTGCATCCATCTCATTGGTTGTAGAAAGCAAACAAGAACACTGGATTACTTACCAGTCTACACATGCATGTATGACATAATCACCACCTATCCTTTCTTGAAATTTCAGTTCGTAGACTGTGGAGACTGTTTTTTTCACAGGGCTGAGGTGAAATGTCAGCTTCTTTACTTACTGAATCTCTAAGAATATATGTCTTTAATCTTCACTGGAATGGATGTGGGATGGGCCACTCTCACTGGGAAGCTGAATCTGTGCACTTTTAGCGTGTGACTTGTCAAGGTGCCTCACATATTAAAAGTCACAAATCTTTTATTGAACATCCAGCTACAATGTGCTGATTACACATGTGCATTTGCTAATGTTTATAAAGGTCTACAGAGCAGGCAGCTCATCAGAACGGTTCTGTTGTAGCAGCACATTGTTCACAGCTATGGAACTGATTGGGAGAGGAACGGTTAAGCAACTCAGTTAAACACACATGAACATGTAGACACATTCTATCTTCTACACAGACACACAAGGAGATGTGTGTGGTAATTTGGATCTTATATTAATTTTAAGTTTGAAATATGAAGCATATTTTAAATAATAACTAAAATCCAAAAGTAGAATACTGTTTTGAAAGAACTATAAATCATTATTTCATAGCATATATGAAAGATATAGGGTATAGAATAGGATTCATATAATTACTATTTTCTCTTCTTATCTCCAATATTTCCTTTGAAAATTAAAGTATCTATCACTATCCTTTCCATATGTGCTTCTAATATTTGTAGATAAAGCAAGAAAATATACAATGAGAACAAACCCCGATGCATTTGTTAATGTAAAAACCGAGTGGTTCATCTGTCAAAGAAATCAAGTACAATGAATTGCCTCTTTGGAAAGAAAAGTAATGAATGGCTACATGTGTGAGATTCTGCTAGGTCCGGGGGATGCAGAGATGACTAAAACATTCCCTGTTCTTGAGAAGTTGATGCTGAGGTGAGAATCACATACATAAAACCATTATAGCCTGTGCGATAACTGCAAATACTTTCACAGCAAGAGGAAAACACAGTGAAAGCCGGGACAAGTAAGGGGTGTGACCATCAGAGAGCCCTCCGAGGTCAAGGGTCAGGCATTTGAACTTGGCCCCATCTTTGTCCCGCACTGAGCTAGTTGACTTTCCGAAGCAGGGGAAGGAGGGACTGTGTCCTCTTGAGAAAGATTAATCAGCAGGTGATTTGCCAACTGTGCTGTTGGGGAATAACGTTGATGAAGGCTGAGAGATCTTTGGTGGAGTAATTAAAATCCTGCTGGAGAGACGAGAAGGGGAGAGAGCAAAAGAGAGCAAATGAAAGACAGAGAAGACAGAAGGGATCAGGAGAGGGTGGAAGAAAGGACAGGGCAAGGGAGGGGAGGAGGGCAGGGAGGTGAGTGAGGTAAAGGAGCGTACAATCTTTTGGAGCAGGCTTTTGGATTCAAAAGCCTTTGGGATATGGTAAAAGCAGAAATGATTGGCCACACAGGGTAAAGTTGGTGATGGTTAATAGGACCTAATGAAAATAATGGGGTGGTTTTGGTGCAAATTCGGAGAAGTGTCTGGGAATGGTAGAGAAGAGGATTCCCTGTTTATTGAGACAGTCTGAGTGTGACAAGCAAAATCCTTGAGAACAAAGGAAGAAAGTGCTCAACTAGAGTTCCTTCTGTTGCTTTTATAAAACACCATGACCAAAGGCAACTGGGGAGAAAAGGGGTTATTTAGATTTGCTTTTCTGAATCACAGGCCATTGAGGGAAATCAAGGCAGGGACTCAAAGTGAGTTCTGAAGAAGAGACCTTGGAACAATGGTTCTCAACCCTCCTAATACTGCAACCCTTTAATACAGTTCATCATGTTGTGGTGACCCCCAACCAAAAAAGTATTCTTATTGCTACCTCATAACAGTAATTTTGATACTGTTATAAATTACAATAATATAAATGTCACTATCTGTGTTTTCTAATGGTCTTAGGTGACCCCTCTGATAGAGTCATTCAACCCCCAAAGGGATAGCAACTCACAGGTTGAGAAACACTGCCATTGAGGAATGTTGCTTACTGGCTTGCTCCCCAGGGCTTGCTCAGCCTTCTATCTTATACAAGCCAGGACCACCAGCCCAGGTTTGGTACCACCCACAGTGAGATGGGCCCTCTCACACTAGCCTTTGGTTAAGAAAATGCCCTGCAGGCTTTCCTCCAGGTAATCTGGTAGAAGCCTTTCCTTAACATAGGTTCTTCTTTTTAAATATGTCCAGGTTTGGGCCAAGTTGACAAAAAAAACCAGCCAGTACACTATGCCATGTGTCTGCAGCTCAGAGTTACTTCTGCTGGAGGATTTCTTTTACATTTCTTCATTTAGAAAACAATTGTGGAATGGAAATGGAAATGAAAGGAAAGCAAGAGTAATAGGGACACATTAGAAGGACAGGAAAGAAAGCAAGTGGACGATGGGAGTAGAGGGATGCTTCATTGGAAATAAGAATCTTGTGACTTCAGAAAAAGTAAACCCTTTTGCTATGTGTGCATATGTGTATGCACATCTCTCTCTCTCTCTCTTTCTCTCTCTCTCTCTCTCTTTCTCTGTGTGTGTGTCTGGGAGTCTCTGTGTCTCTGTGAATTGTGCATAGACCTATACATATGTGTGTGAGTCCAAATATGTGCATTTTTGTGTGTACAAGGTCACATGTGGATGCAGGTGTGAGTGCTGGTTGATGTCGGCTGTCGTCTTCTATTCTGCACCTTCATTGTCTTGAGACAGGATCTCTCACTAAATGTGGAGCTCATTGATTCAGTTGGACTGGCTGCTCAATGAGTACCAGGGATTGTCTGCTTCTGCTTCCCCATCACCAAGATTGGATCACTCATGCTCCAAGCAACTTTTTCACCTGGGTGTTGAGGACCCATTTCAGGTCCTCATGTTTGAGTCTAGGTAGATAGCACTTTTTCTGACTCAGCTATCTCCCTGTTTCCAACTACATTTTCTTTTTAAAATGAAATTCATCTCATCTGAGCTTCACAAACACAGTGGAACACCTTGCCTGCAGTTGCTCTAGCTAATTAAATATCACCCACTATCCTTAAAATATGATGACTGTTCTAATCATCAACACTGTTAAGTGTTTCCTCAACAGAGTCCTGTTAAAGGAGCTACTTTTTCTAAATAACTTACTTCAAAAATATTCTCCTTCTGTGGAGAAAAAGCCTCTTAGAGGAACATGTGGAGCACATATTCAGGCTTTGGGAGAGCTTCACTGTGTCTCATGACAACAAAGACTTTTGCAAAACTGTCAGAAACCAAACAGACTCAGCTCCAAGAATTAATACCAGGTATTTGGGGGAGGGAGCATGACCAAGACTTTCACAGCCCTGTGGGGAATTCTGGAGGACACTGGGATGTCAACCTTTTCCTGACCTCCTCAATAACACTTTGCCTTCCTGGGATCAATAAAGCTAGAGGAATCTTTAGAGAGAATCTGGATTGAATTTAATACTGCCCTCTGAGAATGTTCTCTTTCCAGTCCATGGAGAAGGTCTCACCAAGTTCATTTTCACAAAAACCTCCTCCTCAAAGGTTCTGTTTTAGTCCACAAAAAAAGCATGCAATTCAAGCAGAACATTTTCCAGCAAGAGACCATGTGGGTGACTTTCTGTATTTTGAAAGCAATTGGAGGGAGTGTTCATTAGATTGCAAAGTAGTTAATTCTCTGGCCTGAGATCTGCAGGATAAGCTCCTTATTGACACAAGGCAAGACTCCTCTGTCCTTCCTGATGACTTTCCATTCTGTAACAGAATGCTCCTTTGGGAGTATTTTCTTTCTTTCTTTCTTTCTTTCTTTTTTCCTTTCTTTTGACATAAACTTTCTTTCCCCCCCACTGTCTGTGTGCTGTCCCTGACAGAACACATCTCAGAAATGGACCCAGTTACCATTCAGGTTGCAACACCCCAAAGTCACATACATGCAAGTGTTTCAAATAACCATTGTTTGAATTGTCTTGTGATTAACACTTCTGATATTGAATACTAAAATAAATGAAGTTCAGAGAAATTCTGATAAAGCTTAATATAGAGGACTTTGGGCAATTGAGCCCAGTGCACATCAATTAATTTCAAAAGAACTTGGATACTTTGAAAGATATTGGGGCTGGGGAGTATGAGTCACACACAGTTAAGTCCTACCTAATTTGGAGTCAAACTCTCACTTTATAGGACTTGATAAAAAACAATATATCAGGTCATTAATGATGAGGTGCTATGCTTCAAGTCACTCATGAGCTGAAAGAGGTCTTATCACGTGATTTTTATCATCGTGGAAATTAAAAGAAGTCATTATGCTGAGTGAGTAAAACAAGACCCAGAAAGACAAATATTGCTTGCATTCTCTGATTTGTGGTTCCTGGGCTTTATGTAAGAGCATAAATTCATCATGACATGAAAGCAAAAGTGAAACTGTCTAGGGAAGCAGAGGTGATTGATGGGAAGAAGATGGAAAGGGAAGAGGAAAGGGATATAAATATATACATGGAGAATATACTCTGTACAGTGTAGGCTGTGTCAAACACGTTCTGTGTAATACACTGTTGATGCTGTTAATAGAGTTAAATATTTTATTATGAAGGAAAACTCTTTAAAACCCACTAAATAAACAATGCAGAAAGCTTAGGAAATCCCTGAATCTGGCAGATGCACAAGGTCCTCCACTCTCTATGGTTTAAATAGTCGTAAGGACTACCTAGAAGAATAAGATCTGCCATGCTCCTTGAAGAGGGAGGCCAGTTGAGTTGCCTAAAAGATACTTTGCCACCTGCTAGGCTGCTTGCAAATGCTGCAGGATGCTTCAGAGCTCCCTCTTTCATGTGCTGTCACCAATGCTGTGCTGTGGTGCTGTTGGTATTGCAGCTGCTTTTGAGTCATTCCAGTTCCTGTAAGCAGCCCTCAGCTGATACCCAATTGGTAGCCCCAACAAGCATATTGATTCATCAAGCTGGATTGTAGTGGTATCCTTTCTTTGGTCTTTCTATATGGAATAAATAGATATCTGTGTTGTCTTTCCTTAGGAAAAGTGTCACACAACACACACACATACATTGGATGTATAATGTAAATATATAAATGTAAATCCTTAAAAGTAATAAATAATTGAAGTTAGGTTTCTAGCTGGTCAGGAGACTTAACTGAAAAAAGCTGGGAGAGGATTGAGAGAAGAAAGCCTTTTGTGTGTTCAATGCAAATACAATTCTACACAGACATGACAAGGTATCTGATGAGATTAGAAGTAACTGAGGCTGCAAAGTACCAAGTTCACAGCAAGAATGCTCCCTGGAAGGATGTGTGGCATGTGGTTAAGAAACAAGTGTCCACACGGTCTACCTGAGTTCACATTTACGTATTTAGACAGCCTGAGGGGGTTTATTACAGTTCTATAAGGTGCTGTCTGCATTTTAGAAATTTGAATGAGGATGACTGTAACAACATTGAGTATTTATGATAAATGCATTAATGCCGAATAATTAAATAGCTAAAATGTTAGCTGCTGTTACAGAATAATTGTTGTTGAATTGTAGAATTTGGCTCTAAACCGAGTGAAATCCAGGTAAAAGGCAGTGTAAAGAAAAACCATGAAGGTAAACATCTCCTTTTATTTCTACAAGTATAGATGTTCATTTCTCTAATAGATGACTAGAGTCAGGGCCGGAGAGATGGATCAGTAATTGAAAGTGCTTGCTCCTCAAACATGAGGACCTGAAAAGATGATTCAATCTCAAACACTTAAACAAAAAGTTGTGCATGGCCGCATTCACATCTATAACCCTGGTGTTATGGAGGGCAGAGACAGCAGGCTCTCTAGGACTTGTTGTCCATAAATCTAGCACCAGATTCAATGAAAAACCCTGCCTCAAGGGAACAAGGGAGAGAATAATAGAGCATCTGCATGTACATACATTCCCACACTTGTGTCCACATACCATACATGCATATCACATCAACACACATACAACCACAACTACCAGAATAATTTTTTTACCTCATAAAACTAAATTAAGCTATTTTACTGAATCTTTTACAAGGAGAACAGTATTTTGACAGAATCATAAACTCTTTAAATAGGTTCTTAGAATGGGGTAGATAGGGTTAAGGGATCTGAAGGTTGCATCTTTTTTGGATGGGTGTTTTGAGTATGGTATCTACTCAGTTGCGCAACATTAATGATGTACTAGTTTAGGTTAACAGAAGAAAGGGGACCTGGAATATGGTGTATGGGAATTAACTCACTGATGGGCAAGCCAACGGAAGACCTATCTTCTCCAGATGTTACCACTGTGTGCAGATACATTGGACCACTGTGATTTCCTCAGGACAGTAAAGTATTTATTGACTTCAAGTAGATCTAAATCCTCACTAATAGTTAATAGGGGAACACACATGGTTTTATCACTTATTAAAAGTGGATTTTCAAATTAAGTCATGGGATTAATTAGGAAGTATCTGGCAAAAAGAAAATCTTGAGGCATCTAAAGCTTAAGTCTCTAAGTGGATGCTGCAACAGCTCAGATATTTTAGCTGGAAATGCAATAAAGTTATCTCTAAACATTTTACCATAAGGTCAATTTTAGACATTTAGTTTAATTTCCTCTGCTTTACTTTTACCTTTCAGTAAAAATGGGTATTTACTACTGTGGGGGAAGAAATCCCATTTCTTTTTGGTCCTCTGGCTTATGTGTCATAAAATTAGCTGGACAAAGGGCAGAAACAAATAATAGAAAAGCAAAGAGAAGTCTAGTAATATGTGTTCCTCGTCATGTGAGAGAGTGAAAACAAATAATTCAAATTGGGTTCATATGGAATCTTAAAGATTACTAAGTTTTGGACCAAGGGAAAGAACATTGTGTTGCTACTATAGCAACTGTGAGAAGACCAGTGTTTAGGGAGCTGAAGATAAAAGTTGGTGTAGAAAAAGGAGGAACAACTCTCAAAGTTCCTCAGTTGGACCAGATCTCTTCAACAAAAGAATAGGAGACAAAACAAACACATGTTTATTGCTACTTATATTTTATATGCCTATGCAAGACATAGGGGAGAAGAAATAATTCTCAGGAGGTAGTTTTCCATTCCCCTTATACAGTGTGTTCCCCAAGGCTGGGTAAATTTTCAGTATAATGTCTTAATTTCTCTTCTGTTGCTGTAATGAGCTACCCAACAAAAGCAACATCAGAAAGCAAGGTTTGTTTTTTCTCTCAGTTTGAGGACACAGTCCATCAGGGTGGGGAAGGCATAGCTGCAAGAACCTGTGGCATCTGTTCATAAGGTCACATTGCATCGACAGCCAGGAAGAAGAGAAATAAGAGGCCTTGTCCTCGTTTTTATACACTCCAGGACTCCAGTTCGTGTAATAGTTCCACCTTCTTTTTATTTTTATTTATTTTTTGGAGGAAAATGTTTCGCTTCAGTTATCCTAATCAAGGTAACTAACTCTTCATAGGTATGACTAGAGTTGAATCTAATCTAGATAATCCCTCATAGATGTATCTGAAGATTTGACTCTTGGTGATCCCAGAACCTATAAGACTGACAATCAATATTACTACCCTTTAACCCAGCCAACTAGCTGGAAGTCCACTCAGGAAACAAAGGCAACCACTCTCAAAACATTTTTATTTGTATATGTTTTCTAGTCAAGTAAGTCAATCAGCTATGTCTTAGCTCTCTAGAGAAGAGATTATTTGAAGACTTCCCTTCTTTCCACCCTCTCTCCTTGCCTGAAGAAGCTTTTCATTCTAGGACACGGTTCAATTTGCAGGCCAGTATGAACTTGCCAAGTCCTTAGGCCCACGATTGGCCTCGGGGAACACCAGGAAAGTGAAATTTCTCTGTAATGAAACCATTCTTCTCTGAAATTTATTGCTTGCTCTTCTGAAGACCTATTCATATCTCTGGTCATATTTTGTTCTCTAAAGGACACTGGTGTTCATTGTGATCTTCAGAGAAGTTGTTTCAGTTTTTTAAAAAAAGAGGTGAGGGGAAGAGAGATGGCTCCAAGGTATGGACATGTACTGTTCTTGCTTGGGACCCCATTCAGCTCTCAGCACCCACATCAGGCTGCTCACAAATGATTGTAAATCTATCCATAGGATTCAACTCCCTCTTGTGGCCTTTGTGGACAACTACACACAAGTGAACATATGCACACAAATTCACATATGCACATGGCTTTGAATAGAATTTAAAAGGAAAAGAAGAGGTAGATCTTGACAAGTCAAGACTTCACTGAGTGAAAATTTCTTGTATTAACAAGGAGGAATGATGGCTTAGATATGAAATGGCCTTTTTCCAGGCTCACTGGCTTTCAGCTAGTTGTGCTATTTTATTTATTTTAATTGTTATATGCAATATATTTATACTAGTACATTATCTCTGTGGATACATAGAGCTGTCTTAGTAGTGTCATTTTAAAAGGTTTTGGAAATTTAATGAGATAATATCTAGCTTTTGGTAGTAGCTCACTGGGGTGGATTTTTGAGAATGCATCATTCCTGAACTCTTTTTGTCTCTCTCATGTTCTCTGCTTCCTTCCCATGTACCCTGATGTAACAGCCTCTGCCTCATACTCCAAATGGCACAGTGTTCTTTCTTCTTCCAAGCCCAACAACATTGAAGCAAACAACACGGACTTAACCATCTGAAGCCATGAGCCGCAACAAACCATTCCTCCATTATGTTGCTTCATCAGTCGTTCGAAGAGACAACTTTCATACCATGGTTCATTAGGCTGGTTGTTCTAGTTAGTCTTGATTGTCAACCTACACAGCTCATAGTCATCTGACAAGAGAGCCTCAGTTGAGGAAGTTCTTAGCTCAGATTAGCCTGTGGGTATGTCTGTTTAGATTGACTTGTTATTCACTGATGTGGGAGGACCCATTGTGGGTATCACTCTCCTTTGGCATATGGGCTTAGGGTGTATAATAAAATTAGATAAGTGTTGGTGTGAGAATGAGCCAGTAATAACCATTTCTCTATGCTTTTTGCTTCAAGATCCTACTTGAATTCCTGCCCTGACTCTTCTCAGGGATGCACTGTGACCTATAAAATGAAATAAACCATTTCCTACATCGAGTTGGATTTCATGGTAGTATTTGTCACAGCCAGAGATTGAGCCTACAACAGTGTAGGGTTCTCTATCTATCTAATATTTCCCCAGCATCTGCCTTTAGCACACAAGCATGAACTGGGGCCCACTCTGTAGAAACTTAAAATGTGGACAAGAAAATAAAATGTGCTAAGGAAATAAAGACCTGTCAGATGAATGCAAAAATTTAGTATCCATTTTCCTTGGGACAAGCCACAGTCATTTCTGTGTATGGCTGCCTTCCAATACCAAAGCTAATAGAACTAATCATGAAGGGATATTGTGACCTCCAGAGTCTAAAATATTCCTTATCTTACCTGCTCCCAGAAAAGTTTGTTGACTTTCACTAAATTAGGCAAGTGACTGCTCATTTTATTCAATGCTCTGGGCTTCACTGGATTTTGGAAATCCTAGGTGTGTGCGTGCGTGTGTGTGTGTGTGTGTGTGCACGTGTGTGTGTGTGAATGTGTGCAAATGCATGTGAAGGCCAGAAATTGACATTTGTTCTCCTCATTATTGTTTCAGAGAGGGATTTTTGCTGCATCACTGATTCAGCAAGAATGCCTGGGCAGTAATCACCAGGGAGTCTCTGGAATTTCCATCTTTAGTGTTGAGACTAGAGGTGTGTACCATCACACATAGCTTTTTATGTGGACACTGGGAAATTCAAACTCAGGTGCTCATGCCACATGGCAAACAACGTATTGGCTGCACCACCTCTCCAGACACCCAAAAATCTATGAATAGTATTATTTAAAAAGTCCTTTGAATCAGGACTGTAGGAACCATTAAGTTCATTGACAACCAAGTTTATCAGTCTGAACCGTTTGTAAATTAAAAGTACTCAAGGCGTGTGACATGCAGATCCCCATATATGAATGGTAGTTCATCCTTGCCAGTGTTAGAGGATGCTCTTAGGCTTTGCCCAGTTCACACTGATGTTCGGTCTTCCTGGTTGCCTTTGTGTATTCAATACTCTCCCTTCCCACCCCCCAAGGCTACCTCTCCATCTCACCATGGGTATCAAATGAGAAATTTCGAGGACTATTGAACACTATAAATTTTCACAGCAGGGCTGCTTCTTAGCCCAGGAACTTGGGTAATTGTCACACATTGGTAAAATTCATAGGAGACAATTGCCCTCAAATCAACAGCTAGCTCCATCTGCAAGAAGCTGCTGGGGGTAGGGCTGGGGCTGGGGCTGGATAACAATCTGCTTCTCCGTTTCAGTACAGAATCAAGAAATATTTGGCTTCTACTTCTTTTCTTTTTTTAAAGTTACATTTCTGATGTTTGAATTGGCTTTCTTTCCTTTTTTTCCCTTTTACCTTTCTTTTTATTCTTTTATTTTTTAGACAGGTTTTCTTGGAACTTGCTTTGTAGACCAGGCTGGCCTCAAACTCACAGAAGGCTGGGAATAAAGGTGTGAGCTACCACCACCTGGCTGAATTGGATTTTTTTTTACCATACTTCTAAACCTGGCTGCATATAAGGAAATCACTGAGAAGATGTAATGAATAGTTTTTAAATGCCCATAGATGGAAGCATAGTGTGTGTCTCATTCCTTAGCATATTATACTTCTTGCAATTACTTTTGTAATTAATTAAGTTTATTCATTTATTTGATGTATATGTGCATACCCACATGTGTGTACATGTGTGTGTGTGTGTGTGTGTGTGTGTGAGAGAGAGAGAGAGAGAGAGAGAGAGAGAGAGAGAGAGAATGCATGTTGCATGTTCTGGCTACAGTCTGAAGGACAGCAATAACTTCCTGGAGTGGGTTTTCTCCTACCATGGGGGCCTCAAGGAGAAAACTCAGAATGTCAGATTTGGCAGCAAGCACCTTCCCTCTCTGAGCCATCTTGCTAGCTTCTGTGTACTTTGTTTTCAATAGGTTAATTTCACACATGAATGTGCATACAAAAACATGTATGTACTTTTTGGTGGGAGTGACAAAGTCCATCTCCTTGATTAAATGCTATAAAATTTTAACATAGTAGATTTCCCCCCTGTCTTAAAGCTGCTTAGCCTCATTTGAACTGATTTAGGAACTAAATCACTACTAATGCCTTGGATGCCCTCCATATCTTATGATGCCTCATGTCTTACAATGCTGTCTAACCACTCTGGTATCTGTCTACAGGAATCCTGTCAAGTTGGCTTATTAAGAATCCCTTACCCTTTAGAGTAGCCCTTTAGTAATTTTTGAGCAAGAACTCTCCCATCTTTTGATAATCCTTCGTAGTAATGTTCAGCACAATCTTCCCTGCACTCTGGCATGCACATGTGTACATTTTGGCGGCAGTCCATCTGTCACCGCTGTTTTTCAGGTTGAACCCTATGTTCCACTCCCATTATGGAATGCTTGGCATTCTCTGCAGTCCTCCCAGATAAAGCCTGCCTCTGTATTTTAACAATTGTCATGACATAATATTTGCTTTAATGTTCTCAGAGGATCTTACAACGTTCAAGTTGTCTTTCTGTAAAAGTTTTGCTTCAGACGAGATTGGGCACATTCAGGGTGGTATGACCATAACAGGAACTAGCAATCACTGGTCATTAATATCCCTTAATATAAACGGATGCAACTCAACTATAAAAAGACACAGGCTAACAAATTGGATACGAAAACAGAATCCATCCTTCTGCTGCATACAAGAAACACACCTCAACCTCAAAGACAGACATTGCCTCAGAGTAAAGGGTTGGGAAAAAATTATCCAATCTAATGGACCTAAGAAACAAGCTGGTGTAGCTATCCTAATATCTAACAAAATAGGCTTCAAACTAAATTCAATCAAAAGAGACAGAGAAGGACATTTCATATTAGTCACAGGAAAAATTTATCAAGAGGAAATCTCAATTAGGAACATCTATGCCCAAAACCAAGGGCACCCTCATATGTAAAAGAAACATTTCTAAAGCTTAAATAACACATTAAACCCCACACACTAATAGTGTTAAGATTTCAGCACCCCACTCTCACCACTGGACAAGTCTGTCAGACAGAAAATTAACAGAGAAAAATAAGGGAATTAACAGATGTTATGACTCAAATAAACTTAACAGACTTCTATAGAACATTACATCCAAACATAAAAGAATATACCTTCTTCTCAGCATCTCATGGAATCTTCTCAAAAGTTGACCACATACTAGGTAACAAAGCAAACCTCAACAGATACAAAAAAAATTGGAATAACCTCATGTATCTTATCAGATCACCATCACTTAAAATTAGAATTCAATGGCAACACTAATTCCAGAAAGCCCACAAACACATGGAAATTAAACAATGCTCACCTGAATCATCAATGTGTCAATGAAGAAATAAAGGAAGAAATTAAAGACTTCCGAAAATTCAATGAAAATGACCACACAACATACCCAAAAATATGGGACACAATGAAAGCAATGGTAAGAGGAAAGTTCATAGTACTAAATGCCTATATATAAAGAAGCTGAGAAAATGCCACACCAGTGAGTTAACAGATCACTTGGAAACTCTAGAACAAAAACAAGCAATCTCACCCAGGAGGACTAGACAGGAGGAAATAATCCAATTGGGAGTGAAATCAACAAAATAGAAACAAAGTAAACAATACAAAGAACCAATGAGACACAGAGATGTTTCCTTGAGAAAAATCAACAAAATAGACAAACCTTTATCCAAACTAACCAAAAAGCAGATAAAGAATATCCAAATTAACAAAATCAGAAATGAAAAGGGGGACATAACAACAGACATGGAGGAAATACAGAAAATCATCAGTTCATATTTTGAAAACCTGTACTCCACAAATTTGGAAAAAGTAAAGGAAAGGACAACTTTCTGGATAAATATCACTTACAAATTAAATCAAGACCAGATAAGCAAATTAAATAGACCTACAACTGCTAAAGAAATAGAAACAGTCATCAAAAGTCTCACAACCAAAAAAAGCCCAGGATGGTTTCAGCTCAGAATTCTACAAGAATTTCAAAGAACTAATACCAATACAGCTCAAATTGTTCCACACAATAGAAACAGAAGGAACATAACCAAACTCTTTTTATGAGGCTACAATTACCCTGATACCCAAACCACATAAAGACATTACTAAGAAAGAGAATTACAGGAGGTCCCATTTATTCATTGTTGCTCTTATTGTCTGTGCCCTTGGGGTTTTACATAAGAACTGGTCACCAGTGCCCACGTGATGCAGGCTACTTCCCACTTTTTCTTCTATCAGGTTCAGTGTGGTTAGATTTATGTTGAGGTCTTTAATCCATTTGGTCTTGAGTTTTGTGCAGGGTGACAGATAAGGGTCTAATTTCATTCTCCTACACGTTGACATCCAGTTATGCCAGCACCATTTGTTGAAGATGCTTTCATTCTTCCATTGTATAATTTTAGCCC
>PVIU01024495.1:0-25464 GCA_004026605.1 Ondatra zibethicus
AAAAAAAGAGTAATTTGTGAGTGGAAACATCTTTTGCCCATATGAGTTATTGTAAGAGGCAGCAGACACAGAGCCTCTGGTACAAGTTCTATTGACCTTTGTGCCTTCATGTATGCTAAAAAAATATATGTTTTATTTCCACAAAAGAATAATCAAACAAATAAGAACAATGAGCTCACTAGACATTAAATATAATAGAAAACTTGAAACTGTGTACAAAAAATAGGTTGATCATTGTGTAAATAAAAGAATAAAATATTTTTCAGAATTAGAGAGTATGCATTTTTAAAAGATGTAATAACTAGTTTTGGGAGGAGATATAGGAAAATTTAAATTGCTATATTCAGTAATAATGACTGAGCTACTGTGTCCTGGACATTTTGAGGCACTGAGAATACACATATTCAACAAGTACTGATGTAGCACACTGATGGAGGTGTGCTGGGGACCTCAGACTTTTCGGACTTGGAAAAAATGCTTGCTCAACGAGGAGGCTAAATGCCAGTGGAGAAAAGCATTAAAAAGTTCTATAACAATGGCATATATATATATATATATATATATGTATGTATATACATACATATATATGAGTGAAGATTTTTATAAAGTAGTAATTGGATACTACAAGAGTTAATAATGTATGAAATAACCTAGTCAACACATGAAAAGATGCCTTTGAAAATTAATATTTAATGTTTGTTTTCAGAAGTGCAGAGAAATTTGTAAAGAGAAAAGAAGGGGAATTCTTCCCAAGAGAAACCATGACATGGATCAATCAAAACATAGCAGTTATGATATGAGGAGGAACAGATGTGGGGTGTAGAATGCCATATGCAGATGAGAGGCAAACACCTGTAGAGAGCCATGGGTGGGCATGAAGGGAACACAAGTATTTTCTAAGAAGCAGTAGAAAAGAATGTAAAAAAATACACACTAGACTCTTCCCTTAGAGGAGCAATATTCTAGTATGGCAGACAAGCATTCTTAAATATAGTCATGGAAGCCCAGATTGACATAAATAATTCATTGAGAAAATAAACTTTGTATTTATAACCACACACTTTTGTATTCCATAGAAATCCTTGAGTGTGCAAAAGTATGCAGATATTATAGAAATTAGTTCACTATAATATATTCAGTAGTGTCCACTAAAATGATAAAACTAATACAATATTGGATAACCATATAATGAAATATCATGCAATCATTTTAAAAATGAAATGAACCTGAATTAATTACTCTACAAAGATGTTTGAAAATAAAATGTTAATGTCCATAGTTGTAGATATTGTTATATATTGACTCTCTTAATATGCATCTATGCACATATATATCTGCATGTATATATACATATGTATGTGTATATATGACAGTTTATATTCTTTCACTTATTTACTTAATTTTATTAAAATCACTAATTCATTAAAACTTAAATTTATGCATACAATTTCTCAAATACACAACAAATGAATGTGCTGGTTAGTTTTTTTGTCAACTTGATACAAGCTAAAGGCTACACTCATCTAGAAAGAGGGAATCTTCACCAGAGTGGCAAGTGGACAAGTCTGTCAGACATTTTCCTGATTGATTATTGATGTGGGTAGGAAAGTACAGTCCACTGTGGCTAGTACCAGCCCCAGGTAGGTGTACCTCAGTGCTATAAAAAAGTGGGCTGAGCAACACATGTTTAGCAAACTAAAAGTCACTGTTCTTCTACGGTCTATGCTTCATCTCCTGCCTCCAAGTTCTTGCTTGAATGTCTTCCCCAATGTCCCTCAATGATGAACCATGATCTGAACAAATAAGCCAAATAATCTCTTTCATCTACAAGTTGCCTTTGGTCATGGTGTTTATCGGAGCAATAGAAAGCAAACTAATAGAGGTAGGTCCTAAGATCCTAAGCTATTTTCTAAATAGATTGTTCTCTCATACAGTGCATCTCATTTGCAGTTTTCCCTTCCCTCACTCCTCCCAGTTACCTACTTTCTCCTATGTACTCATTCCCCTTCCTTTTCCCATCAGAAAAGAACAGCTCTCCAAGAGACAACAGCCAAGCAGTACAAAATAGATACAACAAGAGAAGACAAAAGTCCTCATATCAAGGCTGGAAAAGGCAACCCAATAGGAAGAAAGAGTTCCAAGAGTAGGTAAAAGAGTCAGAGAAACACCTGCTCCCACCAAAACATCAAGTTAACAGCTATACCATATACACAAAGTTCCTGGGGCAGACCCATGCAGGCCCCGCAGTTTTTGCTTCTGTCTCTATGAGTCCATATGAGCCCTGCTTAGTTGATTAAGTGAGTCATAATTTGCTGATGTCCTCCCTCCTGTTTTACTCCTACAGTCTTTCCTCCCTCTATTCTACAGGATTCCCTCAGTTCTGAGGGGAAGACTGCAATATGGACTCTCTCTGTATAATGTCTGGCTGTAGGTCTCTGTATCTTCTGCCATATGCCACAAGAGAAAGCCTCTCTAATGACAACTGCAAAAACCACCAAATATGAGCATAACAGAATATCATTAAGAATTATTTGGTTGATTATTTGTTTGTTTGTTTATATATTTTTGTCATCCCTGTTATGGTGCGGGAGAATTGTCTGTATTCTGCCAATCATGATTTAAATAAACGCTGATTGGCCATTAGCCAGGATGTATAGGTGGGTCAACCAGACAGGAAGTAGAGGCGGGGCTATTAGACCAGGAGAATTCTGGGAAGCAGGAAGCTCTCTCAGCATTCCTGTCTGGACCACTGAAGAAGCAGGATGTGACCTGCCCTGCTGAGAAAGGTACTGAGCCATGTGGCTAACATACATAGGGGTAATGGATTAATATAAGCTACAAGAGCTGATGGGAGGCCTGAGCTAATGGGCCAATCAGTTTATAATTAGACCTCTCTGCATAATTTTCTTTGAGGACAAACAGCTGGGGGGGACCCGGTGGGATGGAGGCCCCAACTAGCAAGCGGCCCTCATGTTACACTGTTGAGTTTTACTCTTGATGTGGGAGCCCCTCTGTATTCTGTGATTACCAATAATGAATAAATAAAGTGCTGTGGACATATAGCAAGGCCAAAACTTAGGTGGGGCAAGGAAAACTAAACTGAATTCTGGAAGAAAGAAGGTGGAGTCAGAGCGAAGCCATGTAGCCCCACCAGAGCCAGATGGAACTTTAGTCAGTAAGCCACAGTCACATGGCAATACAGAGTTTAATAGAAATGGGTTAAAATAATATGTAAGAGTTAGACAATAAGAAGCTAGATCTTATGTGCTGAACAGTGATTTAATTTATACAGTTTCTGTGTGATTATTTCACAGCTAAGTCCAGGAACCAACAAGTGGCCCTCCTCCAACATACTCTCAGTCTATGGCATACCTAGTCCCCCATTTGTAGCCATGCAGGCAATGTAGAGCACGGGCTTCATCTCTCAGTGTTGGCCTCATGTTAAACTAGATAGTGATTGACCATTCCCACAACCATGTTTTTGCAGGGAGAACTGAGGATGAGCTATGAACATGTAGGCTGCAGAATTCCTTGAGTCCTCAGAGCTTAATAGTGTTTCCTCTGGGAGCCTGGAAAATAAGAATGCTAAGAGCAATGTAAATATGGAGGCCTAGCTTGTAAATCTTTAGAGGGAAGCTTGACAGGCTTTCATAAACCCCAGTAGGGCCTTTAGGCTGATATATTTGAACTTAGAATCTGTGGTTTCTGATTGGCTGGGACAGAAGAATCAGCTGTGATTTATACAAGAGACCAGAATCATTGAGGTGAAATTGTCTGGGAATTATTTCCTCAGGTCAGCACAAAGAAATAGTGAGAATAAAAGGGGTCAAGGTTGCATCTTGTGCTGAGAGATGAACTTGGAAATGTATAAAAGCTCCCCACATGATACTGGTTTTGCCACCATGTAAGATATAGGACTTCTGGGTACATTGACAGAAGCTAAGGATTAGCACTGAAAGAGAGCATAGGAGGCAATTTGGTGGGTACAGCTTCAGTTGCTGTGGAAACTCCAAGATGAAAGACATCATGAAGAGAAGATGAGGAATGGCCCCATGTGATAGGGTTGAAGTCCTTGAAGGAATCCAAGCAAAAAGAATAGTCTCAGTTACAGTGATAACATAAGGATAATGGATATACTAGGACTGTAGAGCAATGGCCAAGAGTTGTGGCAGATGTTTTATGTAGTCTGAACCTATGAGACAAGCTACATATGTTTCAGATGACAGAATCTGAGTAGTGGAACTGCCTAAGCCATTTATAGTCCAGCAGGTCATGAGTGACTCTCATACACTGAACACTGAGTTATTTATATGATTAAAAGTTTGTTATACTTTGATTTGATTGTGACTGTGCCCTGATTTTTTCCTCCAGTTTGTTTTGTTGTTTTTGCTTATTTGTTTGTTTCTGTTTTTCTTTTTAGGACTACATAGTTGAGAGGTTTGAAACTTGTAAAGAGATGTTAGGTTATTTTAAAGAGACAGAATTTTAAAGTGTTTGAATTTTGTAAAAGACAGTGGGAATTTTAAAGTTATGCTGGATTTTATATTCTTATACTAACATGAGATCTTGAAGATAAGAGGGCAAGGTAGAGTTATAGTTTAATCATGAGGTACTTTTGTGCCATATTGACAGGGGTTCAATCATGTTGCTTAGCTTTTGTGCATTGACACAAACGTGTTGATCTGGAAAGAGGTAACCCTAACTGAAAGCCAACATAAATTCCAATTAGACAGCTTTGGTTGCACCAAGATAGAAGTGCCATTATTGCACCACTGGGGATATCTCACCAAACTGGTCATTGTTGTGATAGGCTCTATGGATAGACAGGACTACTCCCTGCTTTTTTCCCTTGGCAGCTTGCATAGTACCTGTTGATAATATATTAGCTAGTACTCAGGTTTTCAGGTCAGTTCCATCCCAGTTCCTCCAATACTACATCTAAATTACTTGGTATCTTCAGAAATGCAAATAGTGATTACTAGGCCATGTGACAGATTCCAGTTTACATGGGTAGAGAAGGAATACAATTTCTAACATTTCACAACATGTTCAACTCATCGATTATTAGGTATTACTAATGTATTCTGGAATATTTGCATTCAGTATATGTTTTATTTATATTAAGTTCTTCTATGGCAAATATTGGCTGTAAATTTGACACATCCTAACACTTTAGGTTTTAGCCTGTGAGGCTTATGTAGTTTGCATTATTTCTGGAAATGCTTCTGATGGATTATTAGATTGGGTTAATTGAAGTGGAAAGCCCCTTCTTAACCATGAGTGGCACTGTCCATGGGCTAGGTTTCTCAGAGAAAGTGTGTCCATAAGGAGCATTCATTAATCTGCTTACTAACTGAAGACACAATATGACCAAATATGGCCAGTTACCGTGAACTTCATGCTTTCATAATTTCCTTGCTATATTGCCATAATGGACTGAACCTTATGGGCAGAAGCAAATTTAAATCCTTCCTCTCTTAGGTTTGCTTCTTGTTGGATAGTTTGTCACAATAAAAGAAAAAGTCATTGACAATTGATATTTAACAACCACCAAGAATTTCTAGTAACCACTGCAAGTTCTTAGGACTCAGGAAAAAAAATGGTGACTTATTATAAGCACCTAATAACAAATTTCTGTATTCTAATGCCATTATGAAGCTTCCTTATTGCTGTGGGAGCACATTACACTCCTTCAGCCAATAGCCTTTAAAATGTATAGCCTAGGTTGGCCTCGAACTGGTGATCCTCCTGCCTTGGCCTCCTTCAGCAAATCTTACCAACATGCACCTTTTGTTTCCACAGGAAATGAGAGGCTGTGGATTCATTCCAGGCTAAGAAAAATCAGGCTTGATCAAGGAAGACCCCCTGACAAATTTCCAATAGGAGTGGATGGCCCACATATCTGACTTCTATATGCAGAACAGATTCAAGACTGTTGCCTGAGATGATCAAGCTGCACAGGATACTCCAGTGATGACTTGGTTATAATTCTACATTTTCCTTAGGTCCCCATAAGATTATCAGTTCCCCCAACCAGCAGGAAGTAGCCTGGAAAACTATGCCCACATTCCCCAAAAAATGGGCTCTGGATATTTTCCTTTGTTTAGAATGCTGGTTACAAGTTGTTATGGATAATGGTCAGGAAAAAAAGCTAAACAAAGGATATTAGATTCAGAGTTCTTGTTTTAAAAAGGGGGGGGTGCTGTGGGACAACTGTTTATACTCTGTCAATTGTATTTTAATAAACAACTGATTGGCCAGTAGCCAGGCAGGAAGTATAGGTGGGACAACCAGGTAAGAAGTAGAGGCTAGGCAATGAGAACAGGAGAATTCCAGGAAGAGGAGAGCTCAGCTGCAGTCGTGACCCAGCCATAAAAGAAGCAAGATATGACTGCCTCACCAAATAAGGTACTGAGCCACGTGGCTAACATAGACAAGAATAATGGGGTAATATAAATTATAAAAATTAATAAGAAGTCTGAGCTAGTAGGCCAGTCGATTAATAACTAATGTAGACCTCTGTGTGACTTAACAACTGCAGGAACCGGGTAGAACAGAAACCTCAGACAACACCTTATGACCCTTAAATGGCTAATATCCAGACAAACATACTCATGTATAGAAACATCAGATTGGTCACCTGAAGGGAACACTGACTACTAACCAAATTGTTCATAGCAGTAACACAGAAATGGCATTTCTCCAAAAAATCCTGGTACTTCCTGTAAGTACACTGTCACAGCCCACTAGGATCTCATCAAGGACCTCTAATGTTCATTACAATCAACTGAAATGTTCTCAACCAAAGCCAGCAAACCATCATTTTTAATTATGTAGGACTTCTGATTGCATATCACTAGCCCTGTCCTCACTCAGCTTTGTGCCCCCCGTGTGCTTCTCCACAGAGAACCCCCACTAATCTGCACAGTGGCTGGGAAGATGGGAATATTTACAATGAAAGGGAATATTACTCAGAGTATCAAAAGAATTAGGAAGTGAATAGACATTTTCTTGAAAAGCCTCAAAATGCATCCCATGAACCAACTGCTTATTTGATTTTAAATTTCTTTCAGCGTTTATCTAAAAAATAGCATGTTAATACACTTCAGAAGAAAGAAACTTGCAAAAAACAGTTTTGTGTTTTCAGATTTAAAGATAATGTCCCACTGACCACTGATTAAATGAAACTGATATACTTTGAAACTAACTTATTTGTCTCCCTCACATAGAATGAGAACTTATTGGCACAAAGTTTTCATAGGAAATATGTTATTTTTTGATCTTAAGGATGGTAGCTGTATTGAGGGACAAGCGGGTAAAATATTATTTCAAATTAACCATGCATTGTATGATTTCAGAATCTCTGAGTATGCTAAAGGAAAGTCTCCTAGATTAAATTTATTCACTGGCTTTTCTATTCCAGATTCTAACTTTGAGCAATTACAGCTCATTCAAATGAACAAGCCTGACATGCTGATGATGGAAGTTACAAAATAATGCCTCACTAGCTCAGAATTGTGTATAATAAAGGATTATTTATTTAGGGGTAGACTCACATATCACAGTCCTCTGCACAAACAGGGAATAGGAACCAATTCCAGAAGTCAGAAGAGAGACTTTATGTCAGCATTTAGAGTATAATAGGCCACGCCCAAGTGGACTGGTATCTTAAAGGCTACTGGCTGAAGAAATTCCTACAGTACCCCCCTTTTGTTTAAATAAAAGAGTTCTAAGTCTAACACAAACTATATAATAAGAACAAATATCTAGTATAAAATTAGAATTACAACCAGCATAAACAATATTAAGCAAGAAACATACGCTAAATGTTTCAATAATCATTCTATCCTAAGGAGTCTAAGTCTTGTATTAGAAATGGCATGGCTAAATCATGAGAGGAAAATAACTACTTTTATTTAGACACAAAAGCGGAGGTGATATAGGATTTCACTCTGTATACCATAGGTTAATAAAGAAGCTGCTTTCGGCCAGTGGCTTAACAGAGTAAAGCCAGGCTGAAAGAGATATGGAGAGACAGTAGATGGAGTCAGAGAGAAGCCATGTAGCTACCCACAGGAATCAGATACCTCTGTAAGAGCAGGAGCCCACTGAAACCTTGCCAGTAATTCACAGCCATGTGACAATACACAGATTAATAGAAATGGGTTAATTTAAGATATAAGAGTTAGCCAGAAATATGCTTAAGATATTGGCCAAACAGTATTACAATTAATAAGATTACTGTGTAATTATTTTAGGAGTCTTGAGTGTCTGGAAAATTAATAAGCTGCCTCCTCTAACAACATTTCTAGAGGTACAGCTAGGGTATGTATTTTAGAGGTCCTATATTCTATCATCAATACCAAACACACAAAGAAAAACAAGAGACAAAAATCTTACCAGTCATTTTAATCAAATAGTTGTCTCCCCTTCACACAGCATGTTCTTTAGTCAATGAAATTATGTACACAAGCATTCACATTTTCCTAAGATATAATTCATATAACCCCATCTATAATACAATTTACAATGAGCAAGTCAACTGATGTAACATTTAAAAGGCATGCATTACTTATATTCTAGTACAGTTTCATTAGAAGTCCTCAATAACTGCTATTGACAACCTTAAAGAATATCCACACTTGCAGCAAGTTCAAGTTCTAATTGATACCCTATCCAGAGAAAACAGCATAGTTCTGGTCCATGTGACTGCACATATTCTGTGACTACTGCATCCTGATCAAGAATGCATTCTCCCATTTTAAAAATGTAGAATTATCCTTGGATTATTCATGAAATTGCTGGGGGAAGGGAGCAAGTATGAGAGACAACTCTCAAGTATTTTTGGTCTATTCAGGATGAATGACAGCTCCAGGTGAAATTTTGTGAATCAGAAGACTATAATTAATGTATTGTGCTTTCTTTCAAAGTAATATGGTCATGAAATATTACAGAGTATTTTTGAAGATGTTTGAGGGAATTAGTTGGAATGAGATAAGAGGCCTTTATTGTCAATGCATGGTTTAAGGGAATTTGAACCTAATAGGGTTGAGTATGGTGTTGGATTTCTAGTCAGTGCAGTTGTGTGTGAAAGCTGTCTCTTCCAATGCTTTTGCACACCTACTGCACACCCTCTCTTAGCTCCACCAAAGGGCAGATTCAGCTTCAGCTTCAGCATCAGTGTCAGATCCATCTGAATGTCAGAAAATAGATGTTAAATATTCATCAATACAGATGTGTAAAACATGTGAAACACTTATGTAGTTTAGGAGAAGAGTTGGAATATTAGCAAAGGATCAATATCGATATAGAGCAAAATAAAATATACAAAGTATTAAAGTGTAACAAGCAACTGGAAGTTAAATAAAGTACAAAGGCTATAATGACTCAAATTCAGAAAAAAATTAAACAAAGGCTGTCCTCTATGGATTTCTTTTCATTTTGAAAAACGTTGTTAAAATATTGACAATATATTTGTAAGTATGTGTGTGCATGTGTGCAAGTGTGTGTTTATGCATGTGTGTGAACACATATGACAAATGTGTGAGATCAGAGAAAAACATGTGAGCGTCACTTCTCTCCTTTCCTCATGTAAGTTCCAAGGCTGGGACTCAGGTCATTATGCTTGGAGGCAAATACCCTTACCTACTGAGCCATGTCTGTGGTGCAAATCTCATTGCTACGTTTCCTGAATATTCACCAAAGCATATTTTTAGTTCAGTTAGCTATTAGAGCCCAACCTTTATGTTAGCAGTCCTCAAGCGTGGGTCATTGTTGGACTCACATTGACAACTTGGGCCTATCCTTAGATTTTGATTGCCATATTTTGTATTACTAATTGCTAAGAATGGGAAAAAATTGCACTCTGGTACTTTGGGAAAAGTAATATGTTCTAATGAAATAGATTTTATATATATATATATAGTTTTATATATTACTTGCAATAAATGTATAAGAAATATTCAGAAAATGTTCACAAGTAAAAATAAGTATATTAGATAGTTTGTTAAATAAACCAAATGTTGCAGGTATTTATGAAGGGTTAATAAGTATAATGATAGGCAATATTAACAAATACAATATATAATCAAGCCATCAAAGTTAAGATTCTCCCCATGATTAGATAACCTAGAGACCTAGAGTAAAACCAAACACTACTTGTCTAGGAATAATTATACAAAATGACTCCAATGATATTCTGCTATATTTATAGATCAATGCCTTACCCAGTCATCACCAGAGAAGCTTGATTACACAGCAAATGGGAACAGATGCAGAGAACCACAGTCAAACACTACACACAGAGAGCCCTTGGAACACACAGCTCTAAATAAGATTTCTCCATCCAATTCCTCAGAGTTCAGGGAATGTGATGCAAATAGAGGCATAAAGAGTGTAAGAGCAGTGGAGATGGGGGACACCAGAAGAAAAAGGCCCTCTGAATCAACTGAGCAAGGCTCATATGAATTCAAGGAGTGAAGCAGCAAGCACAGGGCCATTACTGGACTATACCAGGTTGTCTATATTAAAGCGTTCAACTTACTATTTATGGGACTCTTGCATGTGTGAACGAGTTTGTCTCTGCTTCTTATGCTTGCTCTTGGGGCTTTTTTCCTTCTATTGAGTTGCCTTGTCAAGCCTCAATATGACAATTTTTGTTTTATCTTGTTATATTTTGTTTTATCATGTTTGGTCATTATCCCTTGGAAGCCTGTTTATTTCAAATGAGGGACAAAGAAGTGGATCTGGAAGAAAGGGAATATAGGGAAGACCTTGGAAGAATAGAGGGAGGGTGAAATGTCTGATGCGAGTGGGAAGAAGACACGAGACTCCACTTAGGAGTTTATGAGAGAAGGGAAGTGCTCACAGGCCTGAGGAAACGTGTACAGAGAGAGAGAGAGAGGGCAAAGATGGTGCATCCAGCTTTTAAAGGCTGCCTAGCACATGTGCACAGGGGGAAGACATGACTACATAAGATGCTGATGACGGGCGACCTATGCCTTGTACATGCGCATAGGGGTTTGCGTGAGTATGTCAGGCACTGATGATGGAGATGGCGGGCAACCCATGCATGCGCACACAGGCTTTAGCTGAGTCACACGTGGAGGTAACCATGCATGTGCATGTGTGCACGTGGGTCATGTGGGCCCTTTGTTCCCAAGGGTCCACCCACAGGTGCCTGCCTTTAGGACCCAGAAGTGCAGCCTTATAGGTGGCTGAATAATTACATTCCACCCTTTTTTTATTATAAAATTTGGGGGTTTGAGGATCTTAATGGGTGAGAAAGGGATCTCTCATGACTGCTTCACGCTGACTTTGTGGGTGTCGAGTAGTTGGGGTGCTTGACCACATCGTGGAGTGGCTGATTACAGCTGTATTTTCCGGGCTCTGAGGAACTAGGTTGGCTGGCAGCTTGGACCTTGCAAGATGTTGGAAAGACAAAAATTATGTTTGGGAGGAAAAAAAATTTAGATCCTAGTGATTAATAGAGAAGAGTCCCAAGATGGATAGAAGGTGGGTTTTAGGGGTTCCCTATACCAGGAATGACAAGAAAAGAATTAAATGATACTTATTCTGGGCGAGTCTGGTCCATTTAGGTAGGTCAATTTGGCTCTGTGGGGCTTGTGAAAAAATGTTTGAAAGAAATAAATTTTAAACATATTAATAGTTTATGATTATAACAACAGAATGGAAAATGGTGGGAGGGGGAAGAAGGAGGAAATTATTGAAAAGGATAATTATCCGACTCTTTAATGTTTTACTTGAAGTAAACTTTTTGTATTATGGCATTACCTTAACATCTAGGAGACACTGCTGCAGTCAGTGATAAACCTGTTATGTTAAAGTTTGTTTTCTGAGTTTTTAGAGTTTGGAGCTACAAACTCATTATAGTTTTTTACCGCCTGGGCTTTTGACAGTCCTCGTACCTCTGGCTCTATGTTTAATGATGGTTCCTGTAATAACAGCTGAGAGGTTAACTGGAAATTTAAGCATGACATCGAAAACATATAGGAGAAAGAAGAGAAGGGAGAGTATATATGGAGTTTTTGGCACAAGAGAGTTGAGTAAGGATGAGACCTTTATTTTTTTTGGAACTGGAGAAAGAGTGGCTGATCCTGGTGTCCTCTGCAACTTAAGGGAACAGGACCCTGCTTGAGTTACTGCATATGAGGGGGTATCATAAGCTGGAAGAGTAAAGGGTTTAAGATGCAACAGGTGAATCCAATGAGGAAGTCCCTCGAGCTTGGCAGCTGTGGGAGTTACAAGAATTGCTCTAAGGGGGCCCTGCCATTTAGGGAAAATGGGTGAGAGGCGTTGGTCTGGAGGAGAAAATAATACCTGATCCCCTATTTTAATCAGTGGTGGGTATGAATTAGCACATGGTTGAAGTAATGAGTGGTTGGTGAAATCCCATAATATGGAGCATAGGTAGGATAACAGTGGAGTAAGCAGTTGATCAGGAAGAGGAGAGGTTTTAAGTGAGAGGCCAGGGGTTAAAACTGGCAAGATGAAAAGGGGGCTTTTTGGGAGAGCCCTAAGCCTAAGGAGGGCCATAGGTAAAAGTTTTACCCAGTCAAGGTGAAGTTCCTGTGACATTTTAACAAGAACATTTTTTAAGTTCATTCTACTTTCCCTGAAGACTGAGGGTGGTATGGGATATGAAAATGCCAAGGGATGTTAAGAGCCTTAGACAAGTTTTGGGAAGTCTGGGAAGTGAACTCAGGGCCATTATCTGACTGAAGAGAGGTTGGGATTCCAAACCTGGGGATGATTTCTCGGAGAAGAATTTCAGAAACTATCTGGGCCCTCTTATTAGTGGTGGGAAATGCTTCAATCCACCCAGACATTGTATCTATAAGACCAGGAGATATTTAATTTTTCTGACTGTGGGCATATGAGTAAATTCCAGTTGCCAGTCAGTTCCTGGAAGGGAGCCCCTGGCCTGGTGGGTCGGAAAAGGAAAGCTACGGTATTTGGTCTTGGGATCTGACTTTTGACAGATTTGACAAGAGGCAGTGATAGCTTTTAGGAACTTTAAGTCCTCAGGGATGGGTTGGAGGTGAGGCCTAACAAAATGAAACACAGCCTTGCTATTAGGATGAAAGAGCTGATGTAGGTAGAACAGAATTTGCTGGGTGTCAGCGGGTGTCTGTGAGAATGCGGGCTGTACTGTACAAACCCCCTGAGGTGATTGAGGTAGGTTTGGGCTTTGGAATGCTTCTGTTTTAGCTGCTCAGTCAGACCGATTATTTCTCTGGGAAATAATGGAACTGTTGGTCTGATGAGACTGACAGTGAATAATTTCTATAGCTTTGGGGAGATGGGAGGCTTTTAATAGGTCCACAATGTAGCCTGAGTTAGTTATGGATCCTCCTTTTGTTGTAAGAAGCCCGCTTTCCTTCCAAATAGCCATGTGGAACAGGAGGATATGAAAGGCATATTTGGAGTCTGTGTAAACATTTAAAGAGTATCCTTTTGCTAACTGGAAGGCACGGGTAAGAGTTATCAACTCTGCCTGTTGATTAGTGGTATGGGCAGGGAGTGCCAGTGCCTGCACTGTCTCAGTATCTGATACTATGGCATAGCCTGCTCTACGGATCCCATCACATAAAAAGGAGCTGCCATCTGTGTACCAGGTAGAAGTGGCCTGGGACAGTTTGCCCTCCTGTATGTGTGAGGGGTCGGGCAGTACATCCTCTAAGATCTCTATGCAGGAGTGAGATGGGGAATCATTAACATTAGGTTGAGGTAGGAGATTTGAGATATTAAGGGGTGGGCAGCATTGGAAAGTGAGTATGGCATCTTCCATCAGTGCCACCTGGAGGGAAAGGACTCGGGAAGAGGGTAAGGTTTGTAAGCCTTTGTAAGTTAAGAGGTGGGACAGATTGTGGTGGGAGAAGATGGTGGTGGGTGACACAAAAGTTAGTTTTTTTGACTCACGAATAAGAAGCTCAGCAGCCGCTAAGGCAAGTTTGCAGGGTGCCTAGCCCTGAGTGGTGAGGTCCATCTTCTTTGACAGGTGTGCTACAGGTGCAAAAGAAGGCTACAGTTGATGTCCTAGGACCCCAAGAACATATCCCTCCGTCTCTGCTACATAAAGAGCAAAGGGGCGAGTTAAATCTGGAAGATGAAGAGCTGGAGCCTGGATACGGGCTTGCTGGAGTCTCTGGAAGGGTTTAGTAACAGGATGGAGAAGGGGCTCATGCAGAGAGCTGAGAGCTGCCTCATATAAGGGATGGTGAAGAGAGAAAAGGAGGGTATCCAGGAACGCAGGAAGCCGGCTACTCCCAGGAAGGATAAAACCTCTTCTTTGGTGGAAGGAACTGCAAGAGACTGAATTAGTTTTTTTCTCTCTAGAGTAATAGCCTTTTGGGTTGGGGTTATAGGTAATCCCAAATAAATGACCTGAGGGGTAGACAGCTGGGCCTTAGAAGGTGAGACTCTATAGCCCCTTTTGGACAGGAAATTTAAAAGAGTGGAGGTATCAGTTTTCCTGATCTTCAATGATGGGCTGCAAAGTAAAATGTCATCCACTGGTACGGGAGAATTGTCTATATTCTGTCAGTCATGTTTTAAATAAATGCTGATTGGCCAGGCAGGACGTATAGGCAGGTCAACCAGACAAGAAGTAGAGGTGGGGCGATGAGAACAGGAGAATGCTGGGAAGGAGGAAGCCCATTCCTCTGCACTCCTGCCCAGACTACCGAAGAAGCAGGATGTGACCTGCCCCGCTGAAAAAGGTACCGAGCCATGTGGCTAACATAGATAAGAATAATGAGTTAATATAAGATAAAAGAGCTAATAAGAAGCCTGAGCTAATGGAGCAATCAGCTTATAATCTTCTGGAGACCTCTCTGTGATTTTCTTTGGGACATAATAACTGTGGGACCTGCTGGGAGGACAGAAACCAACCAGGCCTTCATGTTACAATCCACATACTGTATGAGCTTAGATTTAGGGAGAGACAGTGAGAGCAGGTCAAAAGCTAAAGCCTGGACAAACAGGTGTGGGCTGTCCCAGAATCCCTGGGGAAGGAAAGGTGAGCTGTGTGGAGAAGAGAGTATCAGGATCAGTCCAGGTGAAGGCAAAGATGTTTAGAGATTGAGGGATGAGAGGAATAGAGAAAAAAAGCATCCTTGAGGTCTAGAACTGAGATGTGGGAGGGTCCTGGAGGGACATTGGATAGAAGGGTGAGAAGATTAGGGACGACTGGATGGAGAGGAACCACTGTGGAGTTAATGAGCTGGAAGTCTTGAATCAGACGATAGGTTCCATTAGATTTTTTTAACAGCAAGTATAGGGGTGTTAAAGGGAGAAGAGGTGGGACAAAGAAGCTTTTTTCTTAAAAGGTCAGAAATAATAGGCTTAAGTCCCTTAAGGCTCTGGAGAGAGAAAGGGTACTGAGCTTGGGTAATGTACTTAGTAGGATCTTGTAATTGGATAACAATGGGAGGGGTTTTGGGTGTCTCAGACTTGGGGGACACATTAGGGTTGGGAGGTTGGGAGGCTAGGAGAAGGAGGAGTGGAGTTACTGGTGAGTCTGGGGAAAGGTAAATGGGAGGAGCAAAAGAAATGGAAGCTCCTACCTTTGCTAAAAAATTCCTTCTCGTGAGAGGTACTGGGCAGGTTGGCGTAACTATAACTGAATGAGTGAGATAAGTACCCCTTATCTTAGAGAAAAGAATCTACCTTCAATAGAAGAAATTATAGTTCTCACAGTAAGCTGCATATACCCTTAAAATAATGAGCCAATGAGGTGATAATAAAAACTATGGCAACACAATGGATGCTAAAACTTTCCAGCTTAAGTCCTGTTCCTATAAATATAGCTCACAACACTGCTTTCTCCTCATTCAGGATCTCTAGGAACAAAGGAGTGTATCAAACATTTGAATAGCAGAATTTTCCACTAGCAAATAGTGCTTTCTTTTAAACAACTATATTGAATATATGTTCCCTCGGCATTTAGAATAAAATTCAGAAAACAAAGTTGAAAATGTACTACCATCATTGAAAAGATTGTGTGGGAAGAGCAGAAGTAATATGGAATTCATTTGTGATAATCCCAAAATTTCTTGAAACAAAATTCTACTTAAAATGAATAATAAACATGGTATGAAAAAGTCAGAAGTCATTTCATGAAACATGCTAGAATTGATCCGCTCATCTTTTATGACTAGCAAAATCTGTGAAATATAGAGTGTTCTTTCTCTTTTTACCATGGTTTTTCTTACTTGTCTCCAACTGCTATTATACCAGCAAAGCATTTAATTGTTAACAAATCCATGTAATTGTTTCTCTTTTCTAGAATATAAAAGAATCATAAAAGTTTTAAAGGTCCTGGAACAAAGTCAAGAAGCAGCAGCTCATGCTCTATTGTTTGATTTACTTAGTGTTATTTAAGACACAATTGCTACATAGTTCCATTAAGTGAAGGGTGTTATGTATGACAGACAACATCACATAATGATTTGGAAAATGGTGATGTCAGTAAAGCCTGTAGAAAATGTGGGGGCTTGAATTATTGTTTTCAAATAAAAGCATATCCACATTTTATATGTATAATTTGTTCACCATCTACTCAAACATCTATCTATCTCTGTCTTTCTATCTATCTATCTATCTATCTATCTATCTATCTATCTATCATCTGTCTGTCTATCTATCTAAGGTCCATACCTTTCAGGCTGATGTTAAAATCACTATATATCTGAGGATGATTTTGAATTTCTGCTTCTCCTATATCAATCTCCTGAGTGCTAGGATTATAGCCACTCACTACCATACCTGGTTTACTGGGGAGCAAATCCAAAGTTTGTTGCCTGCTAAACAAGCACTTTTCACCTGATCTACCATAACTGATCTATGGAGTGCTGGGGCGCAAATCCAAAGTATGTTCCCTGTAGACCAGCACTGTATCAACTAAGTTACATCTGCAGTCCTTACAATACTTTTATTTTCTTGAAAATAGATTTTTTATTTCTCATTTATAGACATAATAAGCCAATATATTACATTATTTGAGAGCAACATATTAAGAATGTTTCTTGATGTTCTTTTCTGGTTTTTTGTTTTTTCCAAATCCAAGGTACTTAACAACATTCAGGTCATTTGGAGCATTGATGTTTTACTTTGATTCATGTGAATTGTTATTTACTTTAGATTTGAACTATGTTATATCAAGTTTTCACATCAATATTTATTATATAGAACACCTTTTTTTGATATTCTGAAGGGACCCAATGCAGCCATGAGAATGAACCACCAACAAATCCAGAGAAAATTTGCTATCATTACCAACAGCTTTGTATGCCAGTATCTGGCCAGTCTGACTTCAGTGCTTCTCCATTTTGAGAGTCTGGACCAGTATCCATCAGTTATCAATCTCTATGTGTACACCATACAAGACTAAATTATAGTCAAAATATAAATACTGACTTTTTCATTGTCAGTATTGAGTTCTAACCAGACACTACACATGCCTGATAAATTGCTCTACAAAGCACTTACTTGGTACACTTGAAAAGACAAAGGCATATCCTGTTTTTTTTTTAATGTTAAATTCTGTCAAATTTTGTATTTGACAAGAGGTATTCAAGTCTTTTTTCCTTCCAGATAGCTGTTTCTACCCAATATCCCATGGCTTTACAGTTAAGAGTCCTTGCTCTTAGTAGTTTATCTATGTGATTGACACTTGGTGCACAGTTTTTTTCTATGCATTTACACAATGCAGGTTTCCCAGCCTTGTTTCTAATTATGAGTGAAAACTTCCAAACAAGAGAAAAAGAAAGAAAGAAAGAAAGAAAGAAAGAAAGAAAGAAAGAAAGAAAGAAAGAAGAGAGGGAGTGAGTGAGAGAGAGACAGAGAGAGAGGAGGGAAGGAGAGAGGGAGAGGGAGGGAAGAAAAAAAAAGAACGGGAGCAGGAGAGAGAGAGAAAGAAAGAAAGAAAGAAAGAAAGAAAGAAAGAAAGAAAGAAAGAAAGAAAGAAAGAAAGAGACAAAACAATGAAATTGAGCTGAGCCTGGAGCATGAGTACTGAAAAGTGAGTTACTTTACTTCCAAAACCCCAATCTATTGTTAAGGTCAAAGACAAAGATTTTACTAGAATTGCTAATAATTAGCTAATAATTTAATTATAACACTAAAAATACTATCAACATTTTTAGTCATTCTTTGGAAATTTATGCCATATATTTTGACCAAACTTATTTTCCCTCTCACATATTCTCACAGATATACTTCTCCTTCCCTACCCACATACTTTTGAGATCTCGCTCTCTCTCCACTCTCTCTCCCACTGTCTCTCCATTAAGTCCAATGTGTGCTGTACACATATGTTTGGGGATGTTGATATACAGCAGAGCATGTTCAAACTACCAGAATCACACCCTTAAGAAAAATTTCTCTAACTCTTCCCTACAGCTATAAATTGCCAATAGCTGATCAGCTAGGGGTAGGACTTCATATCCACCTACCCTATATGTGCTGGGATTTTGTCTGCCTCGAGACTGTACAAATCTTGTGTGTGCTGCCAGAATTGCAATGAGTTCACATGTTCAACTTCCTGTTGTCTCCAGAAGACACTGCTTCCTTGAAGGTATCCATCACCTTGGGGTCTCATGATCTTTCAGATCCCTCTCTTATTCTCTATACGTTCACCAGTATGTGGTTCTCTGTGTTAATCACTATACACTGCAAAAGAAGATTCTCTGAGGAGAGTTGTGGAGTGAGCTAATCTATTGGTATGAAGATAAGAACATAGAGTTTAATACTGTTTATTTAGCACAATAATAGTATTAGGTTCCCCTTTGGGGTCTATGGCTGTCTAGCCATACTTACTCAGCCAAGATAAGAGTCTGGTTTTTAATCTCATCTTGAGGACCAGCCCTTAAATTCAATCAGAATATGGTTGATTACTCTAATTACATTTGTGACATTAGCTGCACAAATGGGCATGTCTCGCAAGGATGGACTTTATTATTCAGGGTTCATAGCTGGGTAAGACTAAAATTATGTTTCTCTTATGGTAATGTGTATAGCATCTTCCAGAACTCATAGGGATGAAATTTCATGGTGAATACCAGCTCCCAGTGTTTCTATGAATCAGATATGTGATGTTAGTAGTAGGGTCTTACTGACAAATTCTGGACAGAAACCAAAAATATTACCAAATTTTCAGGGTCTATGAGATCTCTGAGGCCAAGAACCCCAAAAGAACCCAATCCTGCAACTGAACATTTAATTAATTAGCCTATGGTGCTCAGAAGGGACATTGTTGCAGTGCTCTAAGGGTAACTCCATTTAAACTCTTTTTAGATAGGTGTATGCATATATTTTAAGAAGCTTCTCCATTAATACTCTTCCATGTAACTTTTCCCAAAGCATTACAGTGACAGTGTTTGTTGTCCCTCCTCCCATCACCTCCTTACCCAGCCATGACAAACCCCTTACTCCTTCCTTTTCCATTATTCACTTTAAACATTTACACAACTGTGTTCTAATTCCTATCCCCCACAGGACAGTCCCTTAATGATGACCTGACCTCTATGGATATTCCAAATGAAGCCCACATATTCAAATATACACAGCTTACATTCATATTTGGGAGAGAACATATAACACTTCGCTTTCTCAGTATGGGCTGTCTTAATTAGATTGCTTCAAACTTAAAGGTGTTTATCTGTGGAAATTTAAAATTTTTCTTAACAGATGTATAATATTCCATTAAGTAAAATATTCTGCACTTTTACTATCTATTCATCTGCTGCTGAACATCTTGGGTGATCCCATTCTCTAGCTTTCATTAATAAGCCAGCAATGATAATGAATGGAAAGGATCTCTGTAGAAGGACATGAGGCTTCTCAGGATATGGTGTGGAGTGCCATAGCTACATCATATCTAGTCTTTTAGAGGAACCACCATTCTGTTGTACACAGAGGCCACACCGGTTTATTTCCCACACCCATACCAGAAGTTTTTCATTTGTTTGTTGTTGTTGTTGTTTTTATCATAGCAATTCTGACTGGAGTAAGATGACAAAATTTTATAGTAATTTTACGTTGTATCTTCTTGAAGGATAAGAAGATTGAAAAATTTTAAAACATTTCTCAGACATTTATATTTCTTCATTAGAGAATACCCTATTTAGTGACACTCCCAAATTTTCATTGGGTTATTTAGGGCTTCTTTTAGTTCTCTGTGTGTTCTGGATCTGAAAATCTGTCTGATGTACAGTGAGTAAAGACTCTTCCATTGTGTAGTCTGTGTTTTCAGTCAGACAAGCAGATAACTATGCCCTTTCCGGTACCCACATTTCAGTTTTACTTCCATTTATCCATCAGTCGTCCTAATGCTTGTGCTACCGCAGTCTTCCTCAGAAGCTGTTGTTTTGCCAGGGATTTCAAGCATTTTCTGGACTTTTCCTTTTGTGTGATTCAGGAGAATGACACCATATTAGAAGTACCACTCTAACCTTAAAACCCAGTGCATTGACCCCAACACCTGCCAAAAGGGGAGCAAAAACTAAAAAGAAAAGAAAGAGAAAATAACTATGATAAGATAAAAATGCAGATTATTGAATCCACTTTTAAAAAGCAAGTACTAGTTTTAAAACTTTTACATGAGATTGGATCACAGAACTTTTACTTCTATGGTTATGTATATTCTAAGATATTTTTGCTGTTGTTGTTTTGTATTTGTTTGTCTTTGCTTTCTTTGTTTGTTGTTTGCTTGAAGATATTTTGAATCTTATTGTTTTCCTGATCACTTCTTAGTATGATTGTTATGTGTTTATTGGAAGGATAGAACTTTGTGGTAACTTTGTATCCTGCTACTTTGGTGACTGTTTACCAGCTGTGGAAGCATTCTGTTGTAGCTTTATTCTGGATATGAGGTGATAATGTAGTTTCTTTCCTTTAGTTTGGAGAAAATGCCATGTAAATATCTATTAAGTCCTTTTGAGTTATGATATTGCTTTATTCTAGAGTTTCTCTTCTTAGTTCCACCCCCCCCCCATCTTCTTTCTGTGATAGAAGGGTGGTGAAGGTTTTCTCATAATGATTGCAATTTCAATCTTTAGTTTCTGATTTAATAGCATTTGCTTTATGAAATTGAGTACCCTGGTGTTAGTGTACATATGTTTAGAATTATAGTATCCTATTGGTGGGTTGTTCCTTTATCAGGTGCAAGTGACACTTTAAATTTTTTCTGACTAGTATTGGTTTGAAGTCTATGTTTTCTAAATTTGGACTAGCTGTATCTTTTGGCTATTGGGGTCTTTCGCTTGGGTTTTTTCAATTCTTTTACTGTATAGGGGTGTTTATATGTGCAGTTGATATGAATTTCTTGTAGACAGAAAAACAAGGAGATACTGTTTCTAACCTAATCACTTTGTCTGTGGTTTTTCCATTAATATTCAAATTACTTATTGGAAGATTTCTAATTCTTGTCAGTTTTAATAATTACTCAGATATTTTTGAGTATCTGTTCTGAGATCATTTATTAGATGCCTGTAACCTTCTTTGTCTTTTTATACTTCTCTTCAAGTTGAAGTATTTATCTGGAACTTCTGTATAGAGCTGGATTTGTGTGTGTGTGTGTGTGTGTGTGTGTGTGTGTGTGTGTGTTCCTCTACCAAATAATCCAGTTAATTACTCTATTTTGTCTTCCATCACTGAGCTTCTGTTTGAAACATGCTCCATTGTATTGGCAGCCTTAACAATGAGATTTTCACTCTACTGTGGAGTTTTCATTTTCAGCATCATTTCTTTTCCTCATCAATCTGTGCTCGATTTTCCTGCCTTGGATTGATTTCCAAGTCATTCATCTCTTTGTCATTGTCTTTGAGTTTGAACATTCTTATGTTCATATTTTTTTAATTTTTTGTTTGGAAATTCTTCCAGGATCTTTTCATTAGAGTACATTATGATGAGATTTATAGTATTAGAAGAAGGCAAGTAATTCCGGTTTTATCATTGCCTTTTTTATTTCTACATTGGTATTTGCACATCTGAAGCTAGTTCATTGGTTCACTCTTTCTTCACTTTTTGTGAAAGTCATATTTCTTCCTTCACCAAAATTGTTTAACTCTTCCAGATAGAGGTACTTCATCGTAGGACTGACATGTTGACTTTCTCTATTTGTCTAGATTTTGAGCTTTCAGCCTCCATTGAGAATTTTCTGGTTGCCAACTACAGTCTGGAATGTAAAGTGGCTTGGTCAAGAAGTTCAGAAGGAGTTTCCCTTTGTGGTGTGTACTGATCCTGTTTCTCCAGGCTGGAGGTCACTGGCAGTCTTCTAGGGCTATGGAGTACATGTAGTTGCTAGAGATTTCCTAATAACGAGCAGCCTAGGACCTCTAGCATCCAAAAAAAAAAGAAGATTGACCAGGAGGAGATGACATCAGGATCAGTGAGTTGTTTATAAATTAATGCTTTATTTAATATTATTTTATGTATATAATGTGTTTTAATCTATCTCATACATTCTTCTTCTCCCACAATTCTTCTATTACTCCATACTTCCCCTCTCATCTCTATCTCTCCTTTGTAAAATTTAATATCCACTAAGTCTATTTAGTGCCACTTGTACACACATGAGTTTTGAACAACCTACTTCCAGTATCTTCTTTGAACGGGATAGAATTACATGAACTCCCACATCAATGCTAGGATCTTGGCTGATTTGAAGTATTGTGCAGACAGTCTCAGCCATTATAAGTTCATGTGTATAACTGTCCTATCGTATCCCCAAAATAGTGTCTTACTAAAAATACTCCTCTCCCTGGCTCTCCATGATGGTTTCTAACCCTTGTGGAAAATGATACCGTATGATATTTTAAGCAGATCACTCCACAGTTTCTTATTCTCTTCATGTTAATTATCTTCAGTATTAATCTCTATCTACTTCTAAAAGTAATCTTTTCTAATGAAATATTGGAGAATCACTAATATATGGGTATGAAGAAAATAACTTATTTTTTCTAATTTAGCAAAACAATAGCACTAGGTTCTTTTCTTGGGCTTATGAAATAGTCACTTATGGAATTTGGGCCAAATGAATTCCAGGCATAGGATCCACCTCATGAGGGTAGAATTCAAATTGAATCAGTAAGTATTTGAATACTCCCACACATCCCTAACACTACTGCATCAATGAGCTTATCTTGCCTAGGCAGTTGTCTTCATTAGGGTTTCAGTGCTGAACTAAAACGCCATGAACCAAAAGCAAGATGAAGAGAAAAGGGTTTATTTGGTTTATACGTCCATATCACTGTTCATCAGCAAAGGAAAATCGGTACAAGAACTCAAGCAGGGCAGGCTCCTGGAAACAGGCGCTGTCACAGTGACTGTGGAGTAGTACCTCTTACTGGCTTGCTCAGCTTGCTTTCTTATAGAACACAGGACCATCTGACCACAGATATTACCACCCACAATATGCTGGGCCCTCCCCACATTGATCATTAATTAAGAAAATACAACTCGATCTCATGCAGGCATTTTCTCAGTTGTATAAGTTGACATAAAGCCAGACAGTTTCCTGCCTACAATTGTACTAACAACTTTCTCTTCTATTAGCTTCAGAGTATCAAGACTTGTGTTCAGGTCTTTGATTTAATTGCAATTGAACTTTGTGCAGAGTAAGAAATATGGATCCCAGGTGGATGGGTCTCTGTGAGTTCGAGGCCAGCCTGGTCAACAAGAGCTAGTTCCAGGACAGAATCCAAAGCTACAGAGAAACCATGTCTCAAAAAACCATTAAAAAGAGAAAATAAATGAGTTCATTTCATTCTTCTATGTATAGCTACCTATGTTGACCCTCATGATTTATTGAAGAGGGTCTTTTCCCCGCCAAACATTTTAGTCTTTTTGTCAAAAAACAGGTAACTGTATGAATACAGACTAAATTTGGAACCTTTTCTGTTTCACTAAACAGCTTGTCTCATTTTCTGACAGTACCATGCTATTTTAATCACTATATCTCCGTGTTATAACTTGAAAACTGGTTTGATGATACTTGCAGAAGTATTCATTTTTTTCAGAATTTTTTTTGGCTATCCCATATCTCTATGTTTTCATATGAATTTTAGGAATTTGTTTTTCAATTTCCGTGAAGAGATGCACTGGAAGTTTGAAAGGTACTGTAGATTTCTTTTGATGGGTTGACCATTGTCACCCTGTCAACTCTTCCAATCCATAGATATAAAATGTCTTCCTATGTTGGGACCTAATGGAGTCCTGGCCTTCCTACTCACCTCCCCTGTTGATGACCTTTCTTGCCCTTTTTGTTCTGGGTTTCTGAGAAACTTGCTAGTTCAATTCTGCCAGAGTTGTTTACCAACCCTGCTTCCTGAGTAAGCATTGCCTTGGCCCTAACCCAAGGATCCGGCGATGAGGTCTCCATCATGTTGGCCCACCTGTCTGGGTTAGGTATAAACCCCCCATGGTAATGTACAATAAAGGCTTCTTCAGAGTGTGTGTTCCATTAATCCTAACGTCCTTAGCTCGGACTTGGCTCTAGCTGCGCTGGCGCGGCATTTCTATCTTCCAGTATCTTCTTCAGTTTTTTTCTCTGTCTTAGGTTTTCCCTGTGTAAGTCTTTCATTTTCTTGGTTATATTTACTCTAGGATATTTTTGAGGTCATTTTAAATAAATTCTTTCCATGATTTCTTTGTTGGTATTGGTTTGTTTCTTATTGGTGTATGAGATGTGTGTGTGTGTGTGTATGGGTGTGTGTGTTTTAATTGTGTATCCTTCTACTCTGCTGTTTATCAAATTTGGAGATTAGTGGCAGAGTCTTCAAGGTCATTTAAGTATAGAATTATATAATCTGCAAATAAGGTATTTTGGCATCTTTCTTTTCTATTTGTGGTTCCTTTATCTACCATTGTCTAGATTATTTAATTCATATTGGTTAAATTTGATAAGTCATATGTATCTAAAAATTCTTCCCTTCTTTTAGATTTTTACAGTTTACTGAAATATAAACTATCATATTGTTTCTGAATTCCTTTATTATTTTTTATGTTTCTCTTTTAATGTCTGCTTTTGTTAATTTTGTTTAATTTGACTAAGAGTTTGTCAATATTGTTAATCTTTTCAAAGAACCAACCCTTCTTTTCATTAATTATAATTTTTGTCAATTCTATTTCATTAATTTCAGCTTTGATTTGTTTATCTCTTCCCATACACTGTTTTTAGTTGTTCTTGTTTTTCCAAAACCTTCAATTGTATTATTGATTTATTTATTTGAGGTCTCTCATTTTTTTTTTCACTTTAGGAACTTAATACTACAAATTTTTCCTTTAGGAATATCTTCAGGATATTTTGAGTTTTACTTTCATTTAATTATATAAATTTTAAAACTCTTTTTGACTTCCTCTGTGATGTCAATTATCAGTTGGTCTTGGGTTGGTTATTTTATGGGATTCTGTTTACTCTCTGTAGATTTTTTATTCTTGTTG
>PVIU01024496.1:0-25447 GCA_004026605.1 Ondatra zibethicus
GACAGATAAGGGTCTAATTTCATTCTCCTACACGTTGACATCCAGTTATGCCAGCACCATTTGTTGAAGATGCTGAGTTTCAAATTTGTACACTGAAAGTGTCAGCAGATCTACACCTAAAAGTTCTAACAGAAAACTCTGCATTTTGAAATTTTATTAAATTGATCAAAGAACTGGCAAAATTACCAATTTTACAAAGCACAATAGCCAATAGAATCCTGGCGATGAGATCCAGTCATCAGAACTATTTAATATTGACTTCTAAAACAAATATATTATTGTAGCTTTGGTAAACACTAGTATAGTAAGCCACATAAGTATGAAAATATGCAAGAAACAGAAAATTTTTTCATCTCTATTGGAATTTGGTAAGTATACTTGAGTCAGTGATGAGATCTGCATGCATCCATGTTGATAAGAAGCCAAATATCTGGTATTGAATGAGCCAAAGAAGTCAACATGTGCAAGTTATCGAACTCCTGTGAACAAATACTGTGGTTTCTGAACAATCACAGACCTAACAGAATTAAAACTGAACAAACATTAAACTCAAAAAGACAGTTATTTCTGAATAATATATTTTGGAAACAGAAATACATAGGTGTAGTCTATAGATGAGTCAGTCTCTCTTGTAAAATCTGTCTCACAGTTCCTAAATATTATAATGCATATTTTAAAATTACTATATTTCAGTCTTTACATGCTGTAAATAGAATAATGTTCTCCATACTTAATACATTTGGACATTATCACTCATACACAAAAAGCTAAATATCTCTTTCCCTACAAAGATCCAGGTTATGCAGAAAAAGATTGAAAAGGGTGAGAAGGGAAATGAGGTCACAGAGAAAAAGATGCTTCCAGTAAGGGAAATGCACAAACAAGACAGTGTCGGTAAGTGGAAAGAGGTATTAAGAAGCTGACCCATAAACCAAGACCTCAACAGGTCTGAAATAACATTCTCAGCAATCTGCTGTCCTGCTAAGATGGATGGCTATGTGCCCACCCAGCAAAATCAAGGAAAAACCAACTGTCCCGTGAATCTTAGAAGTGTCCTCAGAGAGTGGTGTGTGGAGTATAAGCATTAGCTAGTTGTTTCAAACAGATAAACTCAACATGCCTGGTCCTAATGAGGAAAGCAAATGCAGAGTGACAGAAATCAGAATCCCTTGAAACCAGAGTGATAACCTTTACATTTAAATGCCCAGTAGCACGATGGGAAAAGTCAGTGGATCATAAAACCTGCTTAATATTTTTTCCCAAGACACGGTTTCTCTGTAGGCTTTGGAGCCTGTCCTGAAACTGGCTCTTGTAGACCAGACTGGCCTCGAACTCACAGAGATCTGCCTGCCTCTGCCTCCCAAGTGCTGGGATTAAAGGCGTATGCCACACACATTCTGCAAAAATAATTGATTAATTTTTAGACTATGTAAAACATGTTGTCTTTCATTCAACATTTTTTAATGTTAGAGCTTCGAAATTTAATTACATTTTGTATAATGGAAGTATTCTATACAAAGATGATTAAGAAAATTGTAGTTAGGTGGATATCACAATTTTATACCCAGTCCTTGGGAGGTTATGACAGAAAATATAGGCCAATTTGTGCTACGTAGTGAGGTTCTTTTCTAAAAATTAAGGGGAGAGAGAGAGAGAGAGAGAGAGAGAGAGAGAGAGAGAGAGAGAGAAAGGAGGAGGAAGGAGAGAGCAAGAGAGAAAGAACAAGAACACAAGGATACCACAGCAAGGCAATAACTGTCAGGAGTGGGGTGGCCAAAACTAAATAAGAAAACAGAGCTGTGTAAAAAGAATGATTTCTTAAAACAAGTCTATAAAAGACTTTAAATAAAAGCACACAAAAGAATAATGAATAGGACACAAATATACAGCACATATCTTCAGTACTATGACTGGAAAGTTCCCTCTAAAACTCAAATTGAATTTTAACTGTCTCTAAGATGGTAACTGGGAGGAATGACTTTTAGAAGTGACTAGGTCTTTTTAGGTCAGCAGGGCTCTACACTCAGGAAAAGATAACACAGTACGAGAGTGACTTAATTACTGACGCATAGCTTTGTTGTTAAAGCCAAGGTTTAACTCTCTCTCTGTCTCTGTCTGTCTGTTTCTGTCTCTCTCGTGAGGAACGCATAATTCATCTGTCAAATAATGATACAATGAGATGTCATCACTAAATGCAACCTCAAAATTATAGGTTTCCCAGACTCATGAACTGTCCAAATGAGTTTATTTTCTTTATGAATTTTCTAGTCTGTGGCAATTGTTTACAGTAGCAAAAGATGGACTGAGATTCCCAGCAAGTAACATTCCTGGAAGAATCTATATGCACAGGTTGCAACTTGAGATAATGCCTATTGAATTATAATTTTATATGCACCCCAATAGAAACTAATTTACATGTTATAATTACCTTTCCAACAATCTTTCATTAGATAAGTACACATTGTTAAGAAAGCTGTAATTTATTTTTTTTACAAAATAAATTTGCTTTGTGGTATTGCTTAATCTTTTGAAGGAAATGGCCAAACCCCCAGATGCTTCATTAGGCACTAAAATCTGTATTATTTAAAGCTGAGATTTTTTTCATGTGAAAGAAAGTTTCCTAGCAGTAGCTGAATTAATGACACCAGTTTTCAAATAATTGTTACACGATTACTCACGTCTTAGAATTATGCATGTATTTTAAATTGGGTCTGGACTAATGTGTAGCTGACTTTGTAGCAAACAGGCTGAGAATTAACACCCTGGTGACTGCAATAGAAGGTTACTGTTTCCAGCTGACTCAACTTCTGAAAAGTTAATTTCTGTCACTTCTGGAGAAAGCATGTGATCAAGTCACTAGCATGTAAACTCAGGATTCAGTGCACCTAGAAGTACCAGTGAGCTACCCAAAAAACAGCTGAGCTTTCTTCTTCCACCATTCCATTCCCCTGTGTAGCTGAAGGAAGCCACCACCAACTACCCTGGAGCCCGAGAGCTTCCTATGTTCTGAGGATGAACTTGTATTCCAGCTAAGATTCTTATCAGACTGCTTCTTAGAGGAATTCATATAAGTTTTGATCTTGAGAAATTGGTCACTCCAGTGAGTAACCAAAGTTTTACATAGTGTGTGAATATTTAATATGATTTTTTTGAGAACAGAAAAATTCAGTAAAAAAAAAAAATAAATGAGATTCACTGTGGCTAAAATCATGGATAGCAAGTACCCTTTAACCATAGAGTCTTTTTAAAACATTGTGTGAAGATGATGCACAGAAGCTAATGCCCTTCTCTTTGGCATGGGTTATTGAGAAGCATGTGAATATTTATGTTTATTACGTGTTCTTAAATGTGCCAGGAGAAGCAGAGAAATGGAGAGTGTCCAACATTAAATACGCTCTTGTGTGTCATACCTAATCTTTTTTTTTTTTAACTAGGAAGAATGTGTTTTTAGATGAAATATTTCAAGATTGTCATAAATTTTTTTCTCCAAACTTTCTTCATTTTTGCTTATATTTCTAATCACTATTGAAATGTTACTCCCAAGACACTAATATATACATATATATATATATAAATTTTATATATATATATATATATATATATATGAATACTGGAGATAATTTTGAGTAGTTCATTTTTCTGTTTTTATGAATATGTACTAAAATACCTAGTATTATACAAAAAGTATGCATATACACGCCACACACATGAATATGCAAAAACACACATAGTGATGATATTTTAAAAAATTCCTCCAAATTATATTTAGCCATAAAAGTTGAAATCAGTTGAGCCCTAAAGTTTTGTGGCTGCCATTCTGCTTCTTTTGTGTGTAAACCAGCTGAGTGACCAGTATTCTTAGTGTGAGTTACCAGGAAATGCTTAAATAACATATTTTGTATCACTCGACATCAAAAATGAAATTTGAATTTTTCTTGTAAAGCCAATATTTTCAAAGAACTCATGCCTCTAGAAACATATAATCTTGATATAACAATGACTAGCAAAGAGATTGATAGAGTTTTCATTACCTTACTCTGTTCTCTACATAGGAAAATGTCTGTGCTAAAAACTGAGAAGGTTATCATCAAATATATGCAGTATGAACTTTTGTTTTGTTTTGTTATTTGAGACATGGTTTCTCTGTAGCTTTAGAGCTTGTCCTGGAACTAGCTCTTGTAGACCAGGCTAGCCTCAAACTCACCGAGATCTGCCTGCCTCTGCCTCCCAAGTGCCGGGATTAAAGGCGTGTGCCACCACTGCCCAGCATGCAGTATGAACTTATGCTACATTCATGTCCCAGAAAATTCAAAGTAAAAAATTGTTCACAAACTCTGGTCAATAACTGTTGCAAATTCCTTCTAGATGAGTAAGTGCTACTTTCATATATTATAGACTTCACACAGATAGGTTCCAAAAGAAAAAACAAGTTAAGTATAATCCAGAGACAAAGTAGAATTTCAAATCTAAAAACTTTATTGCATCAATCAGATATAGTATAAGAAATAAAGCTAATAAATGAACATATATATTGAAGTAAACTATTTAGACTTTAAGCAAGAATTATTTTAATGAATACTTAAATAGCATTTAATTAAGAAACTCAATCATTTAGATATATGTTAATTAGGAGATAGTTTATTCTTTAAAAGAAAGCTAATTTGTAGACTTAGAATTCAATGAAAAAGAATGCACAACACACCCAGACTTATGAAACAAAATGAAAGTAGTGCTAAGAGAAAAGTTCATAGCACTAAATGCCTGCATAAAGGATTTGGAGAAGTCTCATACTATCAACTTAAAAGCACACCTCTAAGTTCTAGAACAGAAGGAGGCAAACATACCCAAGAGGAGCAGGTGGCAGGAAATAAACTGAGGTCTTAAATCAGAAATAGAAAAGAAAGAGAACAATACAAAGAATCAATAAAACGAGTTGGTTCTTTGAGAAAATCAACAAGATAGACAAACCCTTATCCAAACTGAATCAAAGGCAAAGAGAAAATATCCCAATTATCAAAATCAGAAATGGAAAGGGGGACATAACAATAGACACTGAGGAAATCCAGACAATTATGAGGATATACTTCAAAAACCTATATTCCACAAAATTGGAAAATCTAATAGAAATGGACAAAGTTCTTGATAGATACCACATACCAAAATTAAGTAAATATCAGATAAACATTTTAAAGAAACCTAAAACCTATAAGAATATAGATGCATTCATTAAATGTCTCTCACCCCCCCCAAAAAAAAATTCCAGGGCCAGATGTATTCAGCAGAGAATTCTACCAGACTTTCAAAGAAGAGCTATTACTAGTACTCCTCAAATTATTCCACACAAGAGAAACAGAAGAAACATTGCCAAATTATTTTTATAAGGTCACAAGTTGCCCTGATACTGAAACCACACAAAGATTCAACAAAGAAAGAGAATAACAGACCATTTTTCCTCATGATTATTGATGCTAAAATAATAAAATACTAGCAAAGTACCCAAATTGTCACTAGAGAGCCTTCACAAAGTAACTGATAGAAACAGATGAAAAGACCCACAGGCAAACATTAGGCTGAGCCTGGGGGATCCTGCTGAAGAAAGAGAGGAAAGACTGTAGAAGCAAGAGGGTCAAGGACAGCACAAGAAAACTCACAGCGTCAACTAACCTGCCTCATAGGAGCTCACAGAGACTGAACTGACAACCAGGGAACCTGCATGGGACTGTCCTAGGCCCTCTCCATATATGTGACAGTTGTCTAGCTTCATCTACTTCTGTGATTCCTACAGTGGGAGTGGGGGATGTCACTAAAGCTTGGTTTCGCTCTTGGAAACGTATTCCTAATATTGGACCGCCTTATCCAGTCTAAGAACAAGGGGAAGTGTTTAACCTTATCATGACTTGATACGCCATGCTTTGTTGATACCCCTGGGAGGCCTGCCCCTTTCAGAATGGAAACAGAAGAGAAGTGGTTTGAGGGATGTGAAGGATGCAGAACAGAGGTAGGGGAAGGATTTGGAGGCGAGGAGGGAGAGGAAACTGCTGTCAGGATGTAAGATAAACAAATAAATTAAAATTAAAAACTAGTATTTTAAGAGATAGAATAAGATATAGTTGACATAAAACACAATTGTGTTCAACCAGATTTAATAAAATAGAATCATAAAAAGAAACGGAAACATTATTATTTGAGAATTTCATACATATATATATATAATGTTTTAATCAAATCACATCTCATTTCCTACTCTCCATATCCTCCCATCTCTAAGTCATTGTTCTTTCTCAAGTTCATGGGTTTTTTTTCCCTCTCCTTAAGCTCTCTATCCACTCAGTGCTGCTAATATATGCATGAGTGTGGAGACATATGTAGCATCCCAGGGGCAACATCCTTGTAGGAAACTGATGTTCCCCCGCCTAGCAAGTCATATTTTGCAAATACCTCCTTCAATAGGATTGAGATTTCATGAGAAAACCCTTCCTCAATGTTATGATTTTGAATGACTTGGTCTTTCATAGTCTTTTTGCATGCTGCCATTTTTAAATGAAATATTCTTGAGAAATAACAAGAAGTACTGAAAGATACAAGCTTTTGTGTTAATATAAAAAATTTTGTAAAATAATTTTTGTATGGTCTGAGGGGTCCTTGGCCCAGCGAGGAACCCTGTTCCTGTGTCAGGATCCATCCAGTGCGGTAAGTGTGTGCATGCCTGGCTGGACAGTCTGGGGAGCAGAGTGGGGAGTGGGGTGAGGAACGCTCCAATTCTCCTAAACGTTTCTGACCATTAAGCAAGGCTTCTCCCAGGCTACTGGATTTCTCTTTTTACCACTTTCCATCTTCCCACCAAACACACATTTCCATCTGCTGGGGGCTGGGATCCCCCAACTCAGCCTGCTTCAGGCCACAAGGTCTGGGGACCCAGTGGTGAGGGCTCCTGCCCCAGAGGCTTCTTTGTTCCCCAAGACCCTGCCCCCCACCAAGCCTGCCCTTTTGTCTGTGGGGTCCTTGGCCCAGCAAGGGGCCCTGATCCTGTGCGGGGGGAGGGGGGATCTATCAAGAGGGATCAACCAACACAGCCTGCTTCAGGGAGGAGGAGATCTGAGAGCCAGCTCCAGTGCTGAGGGGACCTAAGAGAGGGCAGACCAAGAAAACCCCCCAAGTACACAGTCAGCCACAGCAGAGATTGGACCTAGATGCCAAGACTCCCCTGGCTGCATTTCAAGGAAGAGATGGGCAGGCACCAGTGCAAGAATTCCTCCAGCAACCTGAAAAGCAACATGATATCACCAGAACCCAGAGAGCACCCAACAGGAAGTTTGAACACCCTAATCCAGAAGCAGTGGAAGAAATCAACTTTAAATGTACCATTATAAAAATGATAGAGACCCTTAAACAGGATGTGAAAAACTCCCTTAAAGAAATGGAAGAGAAGACAAACAAAAAGTTAGAAGAAATTAATAAATCCCTCATAGATACCCAAGAAAACGAACAAAACCAAGAAAAACCAATCAAACAGGTAAAGGAAACAGTTAAAGAATTGAAGACCGAAATGGAGGTAATAAAGAAAACACAAACCAAGGAAAGGCTGGATATGGAAAATATGGGTAAATGAACAGGAACTACAGAGACAAGTATAACCAACAGAATACAAGAGATAGAAGAAAGATACTATAGAGGAAATAAACTCATTGATCAAAGAAAACAGCAAATCCAACCAAATCTTAACACAAAACATCCAGGAAATCTGGGACATCATGAATAGACCAAACCTAAGAATAATAGGGGTAGAAGAAGGAGAAGAATTACAGCTCACAGACCCAGAAAATATATTCAACAAAATTATAGAAGAAAACTTTCCCAATCTAAAGAAGGATATTCCTATGAAAGTACAAGAAGCTTACAGAACACCAAATAGACTGGATCAAAAAAAATCCCCTCTCCATATAGTAATCAAAACACAAAACACACAGAATAAAGAAAGAATATTAAGAGCTGCAAAGAAAAAGGTCAAGTAACATATAAAGGTAAACCTATAAGAATTACACCTGACTTCTCTATGGAAACCATGAAAGCTAGAAGGTCTTGGACAGGTGTGCTGCAGACACTAAGAGACCATGGATGCAAGCCCAGACTACTATATCCAGCAAAACTTTCAGTCACCATCGATGGAGAAAACAAGATATTCCATGACAAAAACAGATTTAAACAATATGTAGCCACAAACCCAGCCTTACAGAGAGTACTAGAGGGAATACCTAAACCCAAGGAAGCCAATAACACCTACAATAGCACAGACATCTGACAACCCTCCACCATCACAAACACACAAACACTACGACCAAAAAAAAAAAAAAATAACTGGCGTTAACAACCACTGGTCATTATTATCACTTAATATCAATGGACTCAATTCACCTATAAACAGGGACAGGATAAGAAAATGGATATGTAAACAAGATCCAACATTCTGCTGTTTATAAGATACACACCTCAAACTCAAAGACAGACACTACTTCAGAGAAAAGGGTTGGGAAAAGGTTTTCCAATCAAATGGACCTAAGAAACAAGCAGGTGTGGCTATCCTAATATTGAACAAAATTAATTTCAAACTAAAGTCAGTCAGAAGAGATGAAAAAGGACACTTTATCCTCATAAGAGGAACAACTCATCAAAATGAAATCTCAATACTGAATATCTGTGGCCCTAATATAAAAGCACCCACATATGTAAAAGAAACATTACTAGAATTCAAAGCACACATCGAACCCCACACATTAATAGTAGGAGATTTCAACTCTCTCACCAATGGAAGGTCAACCAGACAGAAACTTAACAAAGAAATATGAGAACTAACAGATGTAATGAATCAAATGGACTTAATAGACATCTATAAAACATTCCACCCAAACAGGAAAGAATATACCTTCTTTTTAGCATCTCATGAAATCTTCTTGAATATTGATCACATACTCAGTAACAAAGCAAATATCCACAGATACAAAAATATTGGAGTAACCAACTGTGTCTTACCGGATCACCATGAAGTAAAGTTAGAATTTAACAACAATTCCACCCCCAGAAAGCCTACAAACTCATGGAAACTGAACAGTCAACTACTGAACCACTCCTGGTCAAGGGAGAAATAAAGAAAGAAATTAAATTCTTCCTTGAATTCAACAAAAATAAAGACACAACATACCCCAAACAATGGGAAACTATGAAAGCAGTGCAAAGAGGAAAGTTCATAGCACTTAGTACCCACATAAAGAAAACGGAGAAAGCACACATTAGAGACTTAACAGCACACCTGAAAGCTCTAGAAAAAAAAGAAGCACACTCACCCAGGAGGAGTACAAGACTGGAAATAATCAAACTGAGGGCTGAAATCAACAAAATAGAGACACAGAAAACAATCCAAAGAATCAATGAAACAAAGAGCTGGTCCCTTGAGAAAATCAACAAGATTGACAAACCCCTATCCAAACTAATCAAAAGGCAGTGAGAGAACACTCAAATTAACAAGATCTGAAATGAAAAGGGGGACATAACAACAGAAACTGAGGAAATTCAGAGAATCATTAGGTCCTAGTACAAAAGCCTGCATGCCACAAAATTGGAAAATGTAAAAGAAATGGACAGGTTTTTAGATAAATTCCGTATACCGAAATTAAATCAAGACCAGGTGAACAATTTAAATAGACCTATAAGTCGCGAGGAAATAGAAGCTGTCATCAAAAACCTCCCAACCAAAAAAAGCCCAGGACCAGATGGTTTTAATGCAGAATTCTACCAGAACTTCCAAGAAGAGCTAATCCCTATACTCCTTAAGGTGTTTCGCATAATAGAAACAGAAGGGTCTTTGCCAAACTCCTTTTATGAAGCTACAGTTACCCTGATACCAAAACCACACAAAGATGCAACTAAGAAGGAGAATTAGAGACCAATTTCACTCATGAACATCGATGCAAAAATTTTCAATAAAATACTAGCAAACTGAATCCAAGAACACATTAAAAAAATCATCCATTATGATCAAGTAGGCTTCATCCCAGAGATGCATGGCTGGTTCAACATATGAAAATCTATCAATGTAATCCATCATATAAATAAACTGAAAGAAAAAAAATCATATGATCATTTCATTAGATGCTGAAAAAGCATTTGACAAAATTCAACACCTCTTTATGATAAAGGTCTTGGGGAGATTAGGGACACAAGTATCATATCTAAATATTATAAAAGCAATATATAGCAAGCCAACAGCTAATATCAAATTAAATGGAGAGAAACTCAAAGCAGTTCCACCAAAATCAGGAATAAGACAAGGCTGTCCATATCTCTTCAATATAGTGTTTGAAGTCCTAGCAATAGCTATAAGACAACATAAGGAGATCGAGGGGATTAGAATTGGAAAGGAAGAAGTCAAATTTTCGTTATTTGCAGTTAATATAATAGTGTACATAACTATCATAGTGACCCCAAAAACTCTACCAAAGAACTTCTACAGCTGATAAATACCTTCAGTGATGTGGCAGGATACAAGATGAACTCAAAAAATCAGTAGCCTTCCTATACACAAAGATTAAAGAAGCAGAGAGGGAAATCAGAGAAACATCACCTTTCACAATAGCCACAAATAGCATAAAGTATCTTGGGGTAACACAACCAAGGAAGTGAAAGATCTATTTGACAAGAACTTTAAGGCCTTGAAGAAAGAAACTGAAGAGGTTACCAGAAAATGTAAGGATCTCTGATGCTCCTGGATTGGTAGGATCAATATAGTAAAAATGGCAATTCTACCAAAGGCAGTCTATAGATTCAATGCAATCCCCATCAAAATCCCAACAAAATTTTTCATAGACCTTGAGAGAAAAATAACTAACTTTATATGGAAAACCAAAAAGCCCAGGATAGCCAAAACAATCCTATACAATAAAGGAAATTCCAGAGGTATTACCATCCCTGATTTCAAACTCTATCACAGAGCTACAGTAATGAAAACAGCTTGGTATTGGCATAAAAACAGATACATTGGCCATTGCAATCGAATTGAAGACCTGGATATTAACCCACAAACTTATGAACACCTCATATTTGACAAAGAAGCTAAAATTATACAATGGAAGAAAGAAAGCATCTTTAACAAATGGTGCTGGCATAACTGGATGTCAACCTGTAGAAGAATGAAAATAGATCCTTATCTATCACCATGCACAAAAGTCAAGTACAAATGGAATAAAGACCTCAATATAAATCCGACTACACTGAACCTGATAGAAGAGAAAGTGAGAAGTAGCCTGCAATACATGGGCATGTATATAACCCCAGTGGGACAGACAATAAGAGTAACAATGAATAAATGGGACCTCCTGAAACTGAGATGCTTCTGTAAAGCAAAGGATACAGTCATTAAGACAAAAGGTATCCTACTGAAAGGGAGAAGATCTTCACTAACCCCACATCAGACAAAGGCCTGTTCTCCAAAATATATGAAGAACTCAAGAAACTAGACATTAAAATTCTAAATAACCCAATTAAAAAATGGGGTAATGGTCTGAACAGAGAATTCCCAACAGAAGAATTTCAAATGGCCAAAAGTTACTTTAGAACATGTTCAACATCCTTAGCTATCAGGAAAATGCAAATCAAAACAACTTTGAGATACCATCTTACACCTTTCAGAATGACTAACATAAAAAACACCAATGATAGGTTATACTGGAAAGGATGTGAAGTAAGGGGAACACTCATCTATTGCTTGTGGGAATGCAAAGTTTTGTAGTCAATTTGGAGATCAGTGTGGTGATTTCTCAGAAAATTTGGAATCAACCTACATCAGGATACAGCAATAGCACTCTTGGAAATACCCTAAAGATGCCCAATTATACTACAAAAGCATTTGTTCAACCATGTTCATAGCAGCATTATTTGTAATATCCAGAACCTGGAAACAACCTAGATACCCCTCAATGGAAAAATGGATAAAGAAAATGTGGAATATATACACATTAGAGTACTACTTAGCGGTAAAAATCAATGATATCTTGAATATTGCATGCAAATGGATGGAAATAGAAAACACGGTCCTTAGTGAAATAACCCATATTCCAAAAGAATATGGTATGTACTCACTTATTAGTGGACTCTAGCCATAAACGAAGGACATTAAGTATATAGTTCACAAGCCTAGGGAAGCCAAATAGCAAGGGGAACACAAAGAAAAACATATATACATCCTCTTGGAAATTGGAAGCAACACGATTGCCACACAAAAGTTGGGAGCATGAGGGTGAGGGTGAGGGTAGGGGTGTGGTTGGGGTTGGGGGATGGGAAAAGTGGAAAGGAGAAGGGAAGGATTGGGGAGAGCTTGGGGGAGGGTGGAGATGGATGAAGGGCAGATAAAGGAGTAGAGAAGAAGATATTTACATTAAGGGAGCCATTTTAGGGTTGGCTAAAGACTTGGCTCTAGAGGGGATCCCAAGTGTCCACGGGGATGTCCCCAGCTAGGTCTTTGGGCAGCAGAAGAGAGGGTGCCTGAACTGGCCTTGCCCCACTATCGCACTGATGATTATCTCATCGAATATCACCATAGAACCTTCGTTCTGCTATGGATGGAAATAGAGACAGAGACCCACATCCACATCAGAGCACTGATCTGAGCTCCCAAGGTCCAGCTGAAGAGCAGAATAGGGAAAAGATGAGGAAGGAAATCAGGACTGCAAGGGGTTGGTCCACACACTGAGAGAGTGTGCCTGATCTAATGGGAGCTCACCAAATCCAGCTGGACCAGGACTGAACGAGCATGTGATCAAACCGGACTCTCTGAATGTGGCTGCCAATGGGGGCTGACTGAGAAGATAATTGATAATGGCACTGGGACCTGTCTCGTCTGCATGCATTGGCTTTTTCGGACCCTAGTCTATTTGGATGCACACCTTCCTAGGCCGGTGAGGAGGGCCTTGGACTTCCCACAGGGCACGGTACCCTGCCCTCTCTTAAGGATGAAGGGGGAGGGGGGAAGGTTTGTGGGAGAGCAGGAGGAGAATGGGAGAAGGGTAAATTTTTGAGTGGAAAAATAAAAAAAAGAATTTTTGTATTATTTTTATTAATTTTTTAAACAAAATTTTTTGTTGATCTCTGCTTGTGCTTCCATCAGATAAAGGATGAAGCTTCTATGATGACAATTAAGGTAGTCATCAATCTGATTACAGGAGAAGGGCAGTTAAGGCATCCTCTCTAGTGAAACAAGGAAACAACGAAGACACAGAGAGAGACATACACAGATCCCCTGGGAAACAGAAATAGGCAAGATATTCTGAGCAATTTGGGAGCATGAGGAGGAGGGTGGAGGTTGGAAAGGTAGTGATGAGAGGAGAGGAGGTGGTGAGAGAATTGGCATGAGACTCTTCATCTCAGGGTCGTGAGTTCAAGCCCCACGTTGCGTGCCAAGTGTTGTGCCATGTGCTGTTGATTAGATCGGTACAATAAATAACCAGGCCAGTTCAAGAATATCAATTATATTTTAATGGTTATAAGGGGAAAACTCATGCTACAAGAGTGGGAGGTCTGACTTCCTATATGTTCGTCGGGCTTCGTGCAGAGCGCAAGCGCACCTGAGTTCTCCCAGTTTTTCCTCCTTGGCTGCAGGTAGCCACGCCTTAACTAGATGTGATTGGTTGACAGAGTTTCCCCATCAAAAGTTAGTGAGGAGGGGAGAAGAGGTGGGGAGAGAATTGCTTAGATTCTTAGCTGGAGTCATCTTTGCAGATTCCTGGGAAGTCCCTAGTGCCAGGTTTCTCTCTAACCTCATGATTTCCTCTAAAAACATATATGTTTCCTTGCTCTCCCTCTCTGACCCTTCTCCAACTTGATCTTCCCACCCCCGCATGGTTTTTCTTTCCCTTCCTCCTCTCTCTTCCCACTTCCCTTCCACTCTCCCCACTCCTCCTCATGCTCCCAATTTATTCAGATCATGTCTATTTTGCCTTCCAAGGGGTATCCATGTACGTCTCTTTTAGGGTCCTCCTTGTTTCCTAGCTTCACTGGGGTTGTGGACAGTAAACTAGTTATCCTTTGCTTTATGTCTAATATCTACTTATGACTAAGTAAATACTGTGTTTGTCTTTCTGGGTCTGGGTTACCTCACTCAGGATGTTTTTTTCTAGTTCCATCCATTTACATACAAATTTCAAGATGTCATTGTTTTGTACCACATTTTCTTTATCCATTTTTTGGTTGAGGGGCAACCTGGTTATTTTCAGGTTCTGGCTATTACAAATAACACTGCTATGAACAATGATGAGCAAATGTCCTTGTGGTATGACTGTGCATCCTTTGGGTATATGCCCAAGAGTAGTATTGCTGGGTCTTGAGATAGAAGATGCTTTTTTTCCATTTTATAAGTTTAGCTTCTTTGTCAAAAATCAGGGGTTTATAGGTGTGTGAACTAATATCAGAGTCTTTGAATCGATTCCATTCATCCACCTGTCTGTATATATGTCAATACCAAGCTGTTTTCCATTACTATAGCTCTGTAGTAGAGCTTTAAGTCAGGGATGGTGATACCTCTGGAAGTTCCTTTATTGTGCAGGATTGCTTTGGCTATACTGAGTTTTTATTTTTCCGCATGAAGTTGAGTATTGTTCTGTGAAGAATTGTGCTGTGATATTGATGGGGATTGCATTGAATCTATAGATTGCTCTTGGTAAAATTATAATTTTTACTATGTTCTTCCTACCTATCCAAGAGCATGGGAGAGCTTTCAATTTTCCGATATCTTCTTCAATTTCTTTCTTCAAAGACTTAAAGTTCTTGTAATACAGGATTTTCGCTTTTTTGGAGAGTTACCCCAATATAATTTATGTTGTTTGTGGCTTTTGTGAAGGGTGAGGTTTCTCTTATTTCTTTCTCAACTTGTTTACTATCTGTGTATATGAGGGCTATTGATTTTTTTTTTTTTTTTTTAGTATTCAACCACACTACTGAAGGTTTATCAGCTTTTGGAGCTCCCTGGTAGAATTTTTGGGGTCACTCATGAATATTGTCATAGCGTTAGTAAATAACAAAAGTTTGACTTCTTTCTTTCCAATTTGAATCCCTTTAATCTCCTGTTGTTGTTTTATTGCTCTAACTAGATCTTAGAGTACTATATTGAACAGATAAGGAGTGAGTGTAAAGTGTTGTCTTGTTCCTGATTTTAGTTGAATTGCTTTGAGTTTCTCTCCATTTAGTTTGATATTGGCTGTTGGCTTGCTGCATATTACCTTTTTTATGTTTAGGTATGTTCCTTGTATCCCTGATATCTCCAAGACCTTAATCTTGAGTGGGTGTTGGAATTGTTGAAAAATTTTTTTTCAGCATCTAATGAGATGATCATGTGTTTCTTTTCTTTTAGTTTGTTTATATGGTGGATTACACTGACAGACTTTTGTTTGTTGGACTACACCTGAATCTTTGGGTTGAAGCCGACTTGAACATGATGGATGATTTTTCTGATATGTTCTTGGATTCGGTTTGCCATTATTTTATTGAGTACTTTTGTATCAATATTCATGATACTCTTTCTTAGTTTTGTCTTTTTGTGACTTGGGTATCAGGGCAACTGTAGACTCATAAAAAGAGTTTGTTTCTTCTGTTTCTATTGTGTAGAACAATTTGAAGTGTATTGGTTTTGGCTCTTTGAAATTCTGTTATAATTCTGAGCTAAAAACTTCTAGTTCTGGGATTTTTTTTTTTTTTTTTTGGTTGGGAGATGTTTGGTGACTGCTTCTATAGGTATATTTAATTTTTTTATCTGGTCTTGATTTAATTTTGGTATGTGGTACCTATCCAGAAGATTGTTCATTTCTTTTAGATTTTTCAATTTTGTGAAGTACAGGCTTTTGAACTATGACCTGATGATTCTCTGGATTTCCTCAGTGTCACTTATTAGGCTCCCTCTTCATTTCTGATTGTGCTGATTTGGATATTCTCCCTTTGCCTTGTGGTTAATTTGTACAAGGGTTTGTCTATCTTCTTAATAGAAGTTCTTCTCAAAGAACCAACTCTTTGTTTCATTGATTATTTGTATTGTTCTCTTTGTTTCTATTTTATTGATTTCAGCCCTGAATTTGATTATTTGCTGGCATCTACTCCTCCTGTGTGAGTTTGCTTCTTCTGTTCTAGAACTTTCAGGTTTGTTGTTAAATTGCTAGTGTGAGATTTCTCCAAGATTTTTATGTATACACTTGGTGCTTTGAACTTTTCCCTTAGCACTGCTTTCAAAGTGTCCCATAAGTTTGGGTGTGTTGTGGATTCATTTTCATTAATTTCTATGAAGTCCTTAATTTATTTCTTTACTTCATCCTTTACCCAGGGGTGATTCAGTTGAGCATTGTTTAATTTCCATGAATTTGTGGGCTTTTTACAATCAGTGCTATTGTTGAATTTTAACTTTAACCTATAGTAATCTAATAAGATACAGGGGGTTATTCCATTTTTTTTCATATCTGTTGAGGTTTGCCTTGTTGACGTGTATGTGATCAATTTTAGAGAAGGTTCCATGAGGTGCTGAGAAGAAGATATATTCTTTTGTGTTTGGATGGAATGTTCTATAGTTGTCTGTTAAACAGTTTTGAGTCATTAGTCTGTTAGTTTCTTTATTTCTCTGTTAAGTTTCTGTCTGGGAGTTCTCTTCAGTGGTGAGAGTAGTGTGTTGAAGTCTCCCACTATTAGTGTGTGGGGATTGATGTGTGATTTAAGCTGTAGTTTTATTTTACAAATGTTGGTGACTTTGTATTTGGGGAATAGATGTTTAGAATGGAGACTTCATCTTGAAAAATTTTCTGTGATGAATATCAAATTTCCTTTTTCACCTTTTAAAAATAATTTTAGTTTAAAAACCATTTTGTTAAATATCAGGGTGGTTACCCCAGCTTGTTTCTTAGGTCCATTTGATTGGAAAACCTTTTCTGTCTTCGAAGTTGATGTGTGTTTCTCGTATGCAACAGAATGACAGATCCTGTTTTTGTATTCATTCTGTTAGCCTGTGCCTTTTTATATGTGAATTGAGATAATTGATAGATATTAAGATATACTAATGAGTAGTGATTGTTAGTACCTGTTATTTTTGGTTTTGGTGATATTGTGTGTGTGTGTTTCCCTTCTTTGGGTTTTGCTGGTGTGGGATTTTTTATTGCCCATATTTTTTGTGGGTGTAGCTGACATCCTAAGACTGGATTTTTCCTTCTAATACTTTCTGTAGGACTAGGTTTGTGGATCCATATTGTTTAAATCTGGTTTTGTCATGGACTATCTTGTTTTCTCCATTTGTGGTGATTGAAAGGTTTGCTGGGTATAGTAGTCTGAGCTGTCATCCATGGTCTCTTAGTCTCTGCAGAGTGCCTCTCCAGAACCTTCTGGCTTTCATAGTGTCCATTGAAAAGTCAGGTGTAATTCTGATAGATTTGCTTTTATATGTTACTTCGCCTTTTTCTTTTGTAACTCTTAATATTATTTCTTTATTCTTTATGTTTAGTGTTTTGATTATTATGTGGCAAGGGAGATTTTCTTTTGATCCAGCTTATTTGGTGTTGTGTAAACTTCTTGTACTCCCACAGGGATGTCCTTTTTTAGGGTGGTAAAGTTTTCTTCTATGATTTTGTTAAATATATTTTCTGTGCCTTGGAGCTGAGTTCTTCTTCTTCTTCTATCCCTATTATTCTAAGGTTTGGTCTTTTCATGGTGTCCCAGATTTACTAGATATTATTTTTAAACTAGTTGGATTTAGCATTTTCTTTGACTGATGAATCTATTTTCTCTATTGTGTCTACAATGCCTGAGATTCTCTCTTCCATGCCTTGCATTGGTTGATTATGCTTTCATCTGTAGTTCCTGATACTTTACCCAGATTTTCCATTTCTAGAATTCCCTTGGTTTGTGTTTTTTTTATTGCCTCCATTTCAGTTTTTAAATCTTGAACCATTTATTTCACCTGTTTGATTGTTTTTTCTTGTCTTTCTTTGGTTTCTTTAAGGGATTTATTGATTTCTTCCAATATTTTGTTTGTCTTTTCCTCCACATTCCTAAGAGAATGTTTCATTTCCTCCTTTTTGCCATAAAGTTACTTTTAAGGTCGTTTTCTTCTGCTTCATCTGTGTTGCAATGTTCAGGACTTGCTGGTATAGAACCACTAGTTTTCGGTGGTGCCTTAATTTTCTTTATGTTGCTGAATGTATTCTTACACTACTGTCTACCCATCTCTTCCTAAAATGGCTGCAGGTGGGCTAGTGCTTCAGGGAGTCCCTCTTCCTCCTATTCGTGCAGGTGGGGCCTGTGTAGGCAGAGCCATGCCCATCATGGTCACTGATGCGGCTCTAGAGCTCTTGCAGGTGCAAGTGGGGTCAAGGCCTCTGCAGTTGAGCCTCCAAGTATAGGCAGGTCCAAGGCTCCCTCCAGGTGCAGTCAGGGTTAAGGTTCTGGTGGCAGCAGATGCTATGGGGGATGGTTGTCCATTTTTCTATACTGTAAATGACCTCTGTATTCAGGCTGTTTGGAGATTATTCATGATAGAGAGACACTGCTTTTTCCTCAATGTTTTCACTGACAAAAGTGCCAATTTAAAAGGGCCTAACAAATAAATTATTGTGTGCTTGTGGGTATGACTTGCAGATGATCTTCCTATTATTGTGCATAATTAAGATAATAACCACATACTTGTGAGAGCTTAATTTACTGAACACCAACTAAGAATGAGGTACTTTACTATTTTTTATATTTAAATTTAGGGATGCATTATAAAGAAGTTCATATTGGAATTGGATGTGAATCAGTGTGTAAAGCACTTGCTATGCAAGTGTTAGGCCCTTAGTTCAGATTATCCGAACAAACACAGAACAGAATGCAGTGGCACGATTCTGTAATCCCAGTACCCTTACAGTGAGATGGTGGTGGGTATGTGTGCTGAGGGAATCCTGGCCAGCTACCTTTATATATCTCAATCAAGTTTGAAAGTGAAGAGCAGCACTTCATGTTGTCATTTGACCTCTACATATGACTGTGTCAATGCACACTCTTCCACAAGCATGCTTGCCATGCATACACAGATATAATCTTTCAATGTGCTTTCATTGCAACTATACCTCACTTGAAAAATGAGGATTGCTTGAACTTGGTAGGCACAGGGAATTTGTGTGACAATGGCATATCTGGTCAGTTAAGTAGACATTTCTATGTATCTGTTTATCAATTTTCATGTACTGTGCCAAGCTTAAAAATTTCCTGTTATGAATTATACCTTTTGTAAAATATTATATTTCAGTGTGTTTTCTAAACAATGTAGTTAGATACCTGCCCTTTATTTACTAATCCTAGAAAGTTCTGAATGAATGGCTTCCTTTCATCTTGGGGATCACAGCAGCATATCACACTATCCCATTTCTAAGGGATGAATTTGGTACAGTCCCCTGGCAAATAAGAAACTATTGAAAATCAAATGCTACATGTCAGACAAATTACCTCTGTGCAGAGTGTGGCTGGATAGATTAATTGCCTTTTGTGTGGTTCTGCACGAACTGCCAGTCCACAATGGCATATTATTGGGAAGGAAAATAATGGTTTCATAAACATCTCAGGAATACTTTCTACTTGTTGCTTAAGTGAAACATCTAAAAAGGAGTCTCATATGCTTTGAAAGCAGACAATAATTCGAGTATTTTGAGGTGCAAATAGATATTAGTGATATTGCAGTATTATTTTCTTCTACTGCCTACATTTTTTTCCTCTCTCCATAGCACTGCTCACTGTCCTAAGAAATAAAATTGTCTTCCTGAGATCCTGTCAGTAGTTAGAGTTTTCTGAAATGTTTTCATGTATTCATTTCTATAATGACAGAGAATTAAAAACTGCCAGAATATCTTCTAACACCTTCATATACAATTAAACCTTTTTCCAGCACCTGGGTGTGAAACCAAAGGCTGTTTTATGCTTGGGCTTTTGTTATATCCTATATAGTGAAGTCAAAAGAAAAGAAGGGAAAGGTAGAAACAGACATGCTTGGATTGGGTCTGTTTGCTCTGATCATATTTATTTTGTCACAAAACACATTTCTAAATCTCAGCCCCTTACCTGAAATCTGATATACATCTATGGCTTCTTGTTTATGATATTGTGTGTTTCAGTTTAGTTGAGGTCTGTTTTCAGCAATAACATAAAATAAAATACTTTAGAGGATAGAGATGTGATTAGAGTTACTGGGAGAATATGTTTTCTTTTTTATTTTCTTTTTTCTTCTCTCTCTCTTGCTCTCTCTCTCTCTCTCTCTCTCTCATTCTCTCTCTCTCTCTCTCTCTCTGTGTGTGTGTGTGTGTGTGTGTGTGTGTGTGTGTAGTTTTGGAGCCCGATCTGGAACTCGCACTGTAGACCAGACTGACCTAGATTTCAAAATGATCTTCCTGCTTCTGCCTCCCAAGTGCTGGGATTAAAGGCATGCACCACCACCACCTGGCTAATGTGTGCTTTCTATGTACGTAGTTCTTATTTCAGTATTTTGCCTTTTTAAAAGGTAAACGTTCACTTATTTCAATTAGGACATTTGCATAAATTATTAGATATATTTTGTTTGAAAGATGACAAGGACTCCCTACCAGTCAAATACCATTAGCAATAGTTTTCTCTGCCTTTTCTTCTTTTTGAGGTTTGCCAAAAATTCTAAATAGGACTATCTGGGTGTGTAACAAGGAACCTAAAATATTTCATAATTTTGTCTCCTACAGCCACAGACTATTTACCAGGCATTTAGTTTTATAAAGGATATCATAAAACTTAAGGATGATTTAATTTATAGTAATGCAAACATTAACAATAGCAATAAAACACTTCATGTCATCATTGAAATTGTGAAATGGAATTATGTACATTGCTTTTCAGTAGGAGATAGCATTTCAACACCATGTGGCTGCAGTCTGTATACAATACCGGAGAGTTCAGCAATGTAGGTCCCACTATATTTTAAATATAATAGATTATTTCCTTGTTTATTAAAGTTGAGGCAGTTTTAACTCAGAAATAAAACATTATCTCTATATTATGGTAGCATGAAGAAAATAGTTACATATTATTATTATATAACAGAACTTTATATATATAACTTGACATGCCCAATGCTTGCTCTAAAATGAATGAATGGCTGTGTATATGTAGTTTTACCATAGACTTAGGTAAATAAATGTGTTAAAGAATAATTAATGCAATTGAAAATTTCACTGTGAGAATGAATGAGATCCACGAATGAATTCATTTCTCATTCCTTTCCTGGTCTAATTCTATACTTGAGAACCTTGTGCATCATTGTGTAACACAGAGAATTAACTCAAGGTGTCAGTCAACATCTGGCTTTTCTGTTCTTTATTAGAGACTGATGTTAACAGTTTGATTTTGTTTGATAATCTGTATTCTAACACTCAATCAAAAGGATGAGTTGGGTAGATATTTTACAAATATATTTCTACAATTTATGATCACAAATAGTTTGCATTGAACTTGAGAAAATAGTAACAGATTGTTTTATTTTTTCATATATATTGACTCAAATTTGTGGTATCCATATAGTTTCTCTTGGGACATCCACTGAGCATGGTCAATTCTCCAGGAGTCACACCCTTAAAAAATAATTTTCCCCTGGAAATCACCTGTCCAGAATTCCTCAAAAGGGTATGGGAACATGTTAGCTTTTCCCAACTCCATGATGCAAGGCTGACTGGCTTGATCTTTTTTATAGGTCTTGTAGAGAAAAATCACAGCTTCTCTGACTTCTTGATTACAGAGAAATATCTGCTTTTCAATGAATAGATGTAAAGATTATATCTTGTATATACATTCTAAAAACTTGGTATTATAATAGTGGGATATTCTCAGGAACTTTTTCTAAATAATAATTATTGTTTAATATAACCTGTCACTATTGTACACAGCAGATGAACACAAGTTTTTCTTTAGCATATCTGTAATTCCACAATCCAGAGGAAAAAGAGATAAGACCTTCCACAACCCATGAAGAGCCACAAATACATAATTTCCTTTTAGCTGAACTTTAAGGAAAAAGCACTGAGTTATATTTTCTTCATCCATTCTAAACTGTTGTTATCCAGTGTCCTAATCATTCTTAACACTGGCAATAGTATTTGAATTGTATAGTGACAGGGCAGGATGGTGCACAGGCTCCTCTCATATTCCTGCTGAGGCTGTATTAGGTTTCACTGGAATTCAATCTTCTTGATGGAAAGCCCTGTAAAAAATTACTCAACTCCATTCTAGGAACCTGAAGTCAAGATGCCCCAGCCAGTTTATCTTAAACCAGCTACACCTCCTGTTTGGGCAGACTTCTTCCCCACAGATAACTGCTTTTTTAACTCCTGTTAAACAGTTTGTGTGAAGCACTCCTCCCACCTCTTGCAGCTGCCAAGATATCAGGGTGTGTATTTTTGCCTTCATATGTCCCTATCCTAAACACTGGATGCCACTGGGTCCTGAATTTCTGAGTGTAGTCCCAGACAGCTGGACTAAACCTTTCTATTATAATCTATGTCCGGGTGATCATCTCTAGTGGGCTCCCCAAACAGTATCTTACTTGTGTTGTTCTATTTCTGTTTCATTATTTGCAGTGTTATTCATGGAAAGTGGACTTAAAGCACCATAAAGCTCACTCGTGTTCAGCACATCCGTGGGCTTTAAATTTGCATATTTATTATGATCAGTGAAAACAGCACCTTTTTTTCTCAATAAGATGAATTAGTATTCCAGCCTCAGATTCTTTGGCTTCAAACCATATGTATTATAGAAAATCTTAATTTACCTAATCTGTGTAACAGAGTTGACAATAACTTTCCACTGATAAACTACTATGAGAATTAAATCAGATGACCCAGTTGAAATGATAATCCTCAAAGCTAGCAGACAGCAAACAAAGACATCCACCTTATCATACGGAAACATTTGATTTCCCAACTTGGAGTCAAAGCTGGTAATTTTCAAGAAGATATTAAATTATAACTTCTTCATATTTCAAACTGTAAGAACTATAGAGGATGTTTTACGTTATATCTAGTTAATTCCTTTTCTTTAGGAGTCACTTTCTCTATGATATTTCTTTTATAGGATTAGAGACTGCTTATGCCACATAAAGATGGGAGTAGCATTCTTTGCAAAATTATTATATCATGTTTATAGTCATATGTAAAATGCTGCCTAACCTGTATTCTAATCCAGTGAGAGATTTTAAAATATTCTAAAGCTGTTTGATTTTTAGTGAGGCAAAAATTCGCATTTTAAAAAATTTTTTGTTTGTTTTTAATTAGTTGCTTCTAAAAATAAAAAAAAAATAAACCTGTGATGTTATTTACTGAGTGGGGTGCTGTGATTTCTTACCTCCAAGTAACCTTTGTACAATGATTCTCTGGTATTATCTTCTCATAAAACAATTTAAAATTATCATTTGACTTATCTGTCCTTGTAAAGGAAGACAATGAAGTATTAATAGTGGTTTGCTATGGCTACAAAGGTGTCCTAAATCCTTTAAACAAATGGTTACAATCTCATTGTTTCCTCTAGTGATTGGTGCTATAGCTTCCTGTCATCAGAGTACTGCTGAACTTGGAGTGCATTGGAGTCGAAGATAAGATTTAAAGAGTAGAGATAACTTTTATTGTTATGGGCAATAAACTGGAGTCTCCCCTGACTATCTGACAGAGAGGCTCTGAAAATGCAGATCCGGTCAAGCAGAACACAAATCGAAGAGTGTCTGAAGGGCAAGGTGCTGGAGGCATACACAGTATGAAACTTACATGATAAAATTGAATGCAATGAGAGGAAGTTAGAAAAGAAGGAACAAAGGCCAAAACTAATCCTGATCCTGTCTTGGAAAGTTGCACTTGTCAGTCCAAATCTTGATGAACTCTGACAATGTCTCTTCAACACAAAGTGATTGGCTTAATTTTGCTTAGGCCTTACTTCTCAGACGTGTGTGCTGACATGCAGCCTTATGAGTATATGATCTGATCTTGATGAGTTTAAAGCCTGACCAAACCCTGTGTTTCCATGCACAATGTGTTAATCTGTGTGTATTAAGTTTGAAGGACTGAATGTGTATGTACCAGCATCCATAATCCATGCATGGTTACATATATAATCATATATTGGGTGATTTTCTTTAGCAATCGACCACAGATTCACTGGTGGTTCCACATGAGTTTAAAACCAGGAACCAGGATTATTGAAACAAGCAGTACATAAAAACCTATTTAAAGTTCAATATGAAATGTATGACAATAAAACTATGTACTTAAATTGTTAGAAATGCATCTTTTTCCCTTACCCAGGATTAACTAGAAACAGTTTTTAGGAAATTATTTGCATTAATTTAGTTTGTTATTCTCAAAGTTAATAAGGTTGACAGAAATTTTATAAAAGAGCCTTCAAAATAAGGAGATATAACCCAAGAAGGGACAAAACTCTAAAATAGCAAAATGTGAGATAAATGGAAAGCATTTGCATCTTGGAAGAGTTCTGAGCAAAGCATTCTATTCTAACATCAGCTGGTATCGTAACAAGGAGCTGCCTTACATCACGTACAAACTCTGCAGCTCTCATGTCCATACAGCTGAGCGCATTATTCGAGGAATTGTGGTAACATTAGTGTCAACACCCCCACAACACATAGAGCATGAAAATATTTACCCCACGTATTATTTGATAGAGGGACTAAATAACAATCTTACTGTTTTCCATATAGCTTTCCTATAGTTTTAAAATGCACACCTTTTCTTGAAGAGAGAGGCTTTCTGAAAATCATTTACCAGTGCTTCCCCAGTGGCAGCCTCAGATATCATACATAGACCACATGACTTGATTACACCATCTGCTCTTATATTTGTTTTAATCTGAAGTTAATTGTATATCATGGCTGTAGAAGTAATTATACTGTGTGTGTAGTATTTGGCCTCTTATTGGCCACGCCCACTTCCAGCTTCCAGCCTCTGACCCCAACTCTCTGCCTCTCTTGTTCTTCCGCTCTCACGGGAGCAGCAGCTGCTTCTCTTCCCTCTCCCCCTTCTCTCTCTCTCTCTGTCTCTCTCTCTCTGTCTCTCTCTCTCTTTCTCTCTCTGTCTCTCTCTATCTCTTTATCCTCTCTTCTTTTCCCTCCATCACCCATCTAATAAATGTTTAACTCTGCATGCATGGCATGCCTATCCGGCTCTCTTTTGTCCATCCATACCGCCGCACAGCCCATATGGGGACCCGGAGACTAGCCGCATGGTCTGGCTGCCCATCCTCCGCGGAGACCGCATGGTCTGGGGACCTGCAGCAAGCTCCTGGCCCTCTTTTTTTTTTAAAAAAAAAAAAAAAAAAAAACATAACATTGGAGCCGTGACTCGGGGAATCACAACTGAGGATTTTTGGATTTTTTCTACAACGACCT
>PVIU01024497.1:0-25447 GCA_004026605.1 Ondatra zibethicus
TTAATTTGAAATTTTTTAATGCTGACACTTAGTACTATAAATTTTTCTCTTAGGACTACCTTGTTTGTGTACCAGACATTTTGGTAATCTGTGTTTTCATTTCCATCCAATTCTAAGACTTTTTAAATTTCCTTCTTCATTTGTTCCTTCACTCAGCTATCATTCAGTGGTGTTCTGTTTATTCTTTGTTAGCTTAGTAACTTTCCGCAGTTACTATTGCTATTGATATCCAGATGTATTTCATTGTCAGCAGATAGAATAGAGGGTGCTGTTTCAATTTTTCTATGCTTGTTGAGACTTTCTCTTTGTCCTAAAATGTGGTTTAGTTTGGGAAAAATGCCATTAGCTGCTAAGAAGGATGTGATGTATATTCCATAGTGTGTGGGTGGGTCCTTAGATATTTGTAGGTCCGTTTGATTTATGATGTAATTTAATTTTAGAGTTTTTCACTGGATGACCTGTCTTTTGGCAGTAGTGATTACTGTAGTCAGTCACTATTACTGCATCATGGTTAATCTGTGGCTATAAATATGTTAATATTTCTCATAAATAAGGTGAACCCATATATGATATGTATACTTTAGGGTAGTGATTGGTGGAATCTTTCTTTAATGAGTATGATGTGTCCCTTCATACTTCTTCTGACAAAATGGTCTTCAAATCAAAACTTGTCAGAAGAAGTATGGATTAACTGCTAGGAAATTATTTACTTCTTGTGCCTTGCTTGAAGTTTAACCTTTTCTTTAAACCTAAATATTTCTTCTAATATCCTCTATAAAGTTGTTTTAGAGGTCATATATTTTTATGTTTTATCATTTATTATTTTGAGGTTATAACTACACTATATAACAGTTCCCTTTACTCCTTCAAACCCTATCATCTACCCTGACTTCCTCTCTTTCAAAGTCACAGCCTTTCTATTTATTTATTTATTTATTTATTTATTTATTTATTTATTTATTTATTTATATTATATACATACTTAAGTGTGTTTGTATATACATACACATTCCTAAATATAACCTCCTCAGGTTATAATGTTAACTTGTATGTGTGTTTTCTGGGAGGACCATTTGGTATGGGATAACCTATTTGTGTAATTTTCAATGGGGAAGATAATTTCTCCCAATCTCAGCATTTCTTGACTGCCTTAGTTCAAGGTCGAGGCTTCTTGTGCTTTCTCATGTCTCCTATAGCAAATACATTATTGTCATTTCTAAGCCTTGTGTAGGCATTCATGTTGGTCAGACTTTATGGGTACAGGTTTTGACATTGCTAAGAGATACAATCTCATATTAAACCCCTTCATCCTCTGGCTTGTATAATCTTTCTACCTTTCCCTCCACAGTGTTTCCCAATCCTTAGGTGTGAGAATATTTTGTAGATGTGTCTATTGGTATTAAGTTCCACAGCTATGCATTTTGATTGGTTCTGGTGTTCTGTAATGATATCCATTTGTTGTAAAGAGAAATTTTCATGTGGTGTGAGGCTACTTTTACCAACGTGTCTAAAAACAAATATTTAGAATGTAGTTATCATGCTGGTTTAGTAAACTGGTGGTTGTAGGTTCTCCTTTGAGATCATGACTTCAATAGCCCACAGTAGTTGGCTAGGTTTCTAGTACCATTTATGCTTTTTTCTTGTTTAGTGGCTCTAAAGTCAAATTATAAAGTTTTTGGTTACTTCCAAGAAACATGTGCCAGTATTGCCCCCTTGGAGTTTTCATACAAAGCTGGTCTTTATTGTTAGGTCACAGGTGCCTAGGACAACTTATTGTTTTCCCTTTGGAAGCTTGCTTGGAAAAGGCAGAAGGGAGGTTTTTAAAAAAAGTTAGGATGTCTGAAAAAAATCACAGAAAAAAATATAATAATTATTATCTACCTAAAAAATAAGAAAAACTTACATATAACTGTTTATAAATACACATATATAAATGAAATTTTCTCATCTGAGCTGACAATGCTTCCTCCAAGAGCCGAAGATGATCTAACAAAAACTACAGTACCAGGTAAAAGAAACCTTCTTTTTAGTTGTTGCTCAGGGTCCTTCAAGAGACATCCGAAGCTGTACTTGCTACTGTAATCGCACCTGGCTGCCCCTGGAGTTGAAATGTCAGTCCCTATTGCTGAGCACACTTTAGATGCAGGGCCCAGAGGGAACTGACCTGAAAGCTTCCTCCCTGAGGTCATTGATTTCTTAAATCTATTCTCATAATTAAAACTTTTTTTTCTCCTTTGATTTTGGCTGATAGCTTTCTGGATATAGTAGTCTTGGCTGGTATTTTCACAATTTGTAAATCAGTGGTTCAACTCTTGTGGTTTTTGAAGTCTCCATTGATCAAAACAAACAAACAAAAAACAAAAAAACAGCTGTTAATCTGAAGGACTTTGTCACTATATGTGACTTGGTCTTTTTCTCTTGCTGCTTTCAATATCTTTTCTTTGTTCTGTGTATTTGGTGTTTTGAGTTTACAGGGCATCAGTTGTTTCTTTTCTGAGTCTGTTTATTTGGTGTTCTGCATGCATGTCTCCTCCATCTTGATAAGCATTTATTCCCTTAAATTAGTGAAGTATCTTCTGTGGTTTTGTTAAAACATTCTCTGGGTCTTTGACATGTGTTACCTCTTCTTCTATGTCTATGATTCATAGGTTTGGTTCTGTTTATGAAACCATCTATGCTTTTTTTCTTGTTGTGCAAACCTGAAATCCAATTATACAGAGTTCTTGGTTACTGCCATGTTTTTTTTGTGGTTTTTTTTTTTTAGATTTAACATTCTGTTTGACTGAGTCATCAGATTATTTTACCTTGCCTTCAAGATATGATGTGTTCTTTTCCATTTGATATAATTTATATGTGAGACTTTCTTCTGAATTTTTTATTTGACTTCCTGAATATCTCATTTTGAGTTTTATTCTTGTTTGGCTTTTCTTCAGGGGTTCTATCTCTTTATGAAGTTTTATTTTCATATCTGTTATTATTTCATTCAATACTTGGGTTTTTGTAATTTTTTTCTGGCATTTATTCACATCCTCTTTGAGTCCCATGTATGTATTTATTATTACTATTTTGATAGACTGTCTTGTCCACTGTCTAAGTTGTTTTCTTAGGGAATATTAGAATGAGAGTAATAGCTTTTGTAGGTGAATACTGTCTTGTTTATTCATATTTGTGTTTTTGCAATGGACTCTAAGAATTTGGGTAAGGTCACTGGCAGTGTTTTTGTTATGGATTCCTTGTCTCTCCTTGTTTGAATGGGTGTTTGTATCTCTGCTGATATCCCAGCTTTTCAGGCTGTAGACTAATTCAGCAGGACTCAGGATTCAGCTGTGAAGCAAGTCAGTGTTGTAGTTTGAATGGAATATCAGCAGTAGTCTTGGCTCAGCTAGGATGAGGTAAAGATTCTGATTTCAGGAGCAGATTTATTGTAATGTTAGAATAGAACAGCCAGTTCTCAGAACTCTGAGAGAACAAGAATTGTTCTTGGGTGACAGGACTGGGTAGAGCAGTGTGAGAATTTGAGGTCCCTACCTGGAAAGCCATACTTAATTTTATAGGCAGCAAAATGAGGGCCCCTATTTGCTAGTCTTTTGATTGAGGGATTAAATGCATTTGTATGCATAGTTGTTAAAAACTATTTTGATTCCTGTCATTTTGTTGATTTTTAAAAAATCTTTGGTATTATTCTAGTTCTCATTTTCTCTCATATCTTTTCAGGTGCATTTCCTTCTCTTAATTCTGAAGTCTTTCTGTCAGTGGCCCCTGTACAGATGGTTTGGAGGTCATGACTTGCTTTAGCCTTTTATTATCATAGGGATTTTCTACCTCTTCCAAGTGTCACAGATAGTTTTCCTGGATATGGTAGTCTGGAGAGGTGTGGTCTTTCAGAACTTGAAATAGATCCTTCAATAACCTTCTGGTTTTTAGAATTTCCATTTAAAAATTAGATATTAAAAAAATTAGGTTCTGGACTTCAGGCAGGAAGAAGTTCACCCAGAAGCCTGCCCAGCGCCTCCGGTGACAGGCAATCAGGCACTATTATGGTAAATAAGGAAAGGGTGGAGACATAGGAGAGAGAGAGAGAGAGAGAGAGAGAGAGAGAGAGAGAGAGAGAGAGAGAGAAGCAAAATCAGTCACGTGTACTTGAGAGAGAGGCAGATTTGAAGAGGCAAGGGCTGACACAGATGCCCTACTGCCACCCAGGAACAGATGTCTGGGTCTGGGATGCTACCAAGGCCTATGACTGGGTTCATAACCCTGATGAAGGACTGGACAGAGTTGACCTCGCCCCTCATTAGCTGAAACACTCAGGAGAGAGGCCCTACACCTCACCTGGGCAGTACAATAGAACTGACTCTGTTCTCAGGGACATAGGCAAGTTGGCCCTGAGGGCCTGAGAACGGGAGACCAGGTCATGCTCCTCTAGTCTGCCATGTGGTAGTGTGGGTGAGGGAAAGATGTCCTCCTCCTCTGTCCCTGGACACCTGCAGCAGGTGGGAGACTTGAAGCAACCCCCTCCAGCTGCAGTACTCAGGAGAATGGGCCCTCTACCTCTCTGGGCAGCACAGTAGAGTTGACCCTGTAGACAGGGATGGGAGTGAGCTAGCTCCGAGGGTGTGAGAGGGGTATAGCTGGTACCACCTCCCTTGTCTGCAGGATGGTGGTGGGGTCAAGGGAAAGATACCCTCCACTTGCCCCTACCACTTTCAGCTGACCACTTACCAGCTGCAACATGCAGGAGAGCAGTTTCTGAACCTTGCCTGGGCAGCACAATAGAGCCAACCGTGTCGGTGGAGGTGTGGGTGAGCCAGCCCTGAAATTGTGAGCATGGGAGAGCAATCCCCACTACTTGTCTGTCACGAGGCAGTGTGAGTGGGGGAGAGACCCTCTTACCTCTTGCCACTTTCAGCTTGAAACAGACAAGCTAGCTGACCCTCCCCATTACCAGCTGCAGCACTTAGAAAAAGTGGGCCCCGCTTCTCACCTGGGCAGCACAGTAGAGCTGACCCTGTCAGTAGGCGCAAGTGAGATAGCTCTGAGGATGTGAGGATAGCTGGTGGCACTCAGTTGCCTGCCCTGTGGTGGTGAGGACAAAGGAAAGTTGGCCCCCACCTTTACCCTGCCACCTGTGGTAGATGAGGGAGCTGACCCTCCCCCTTACTAACTGCAGCACTCGGGAAAGTGGACCCTGCCCCTCCCTTGAGTAGCACAGTTACCTGACCCAGTTGGCAGAGGTGTGGGTGAGCCAACCCCAACGTTGTGAGCATGGGAGAGCTGTCCCCATTACTCAGCAGCCCTGTGATGGCATGGGTGGGGAAGAGATGCCCTCCCCTCATCAAAGCCTGAGGCAGGTGGAAGAGCTGTCCCTGAGATCATAATAAGCGCGGGAGAGCTGTCCCTGTCCCTCATCAGGTACAGCACTTGGGAGAATGGCCCCTACACCTGCTTGGTGCACACAGGAGAGCTGGCCCTGAGGTGTAGGTATGGGAGAACCTGACCTGAAGATGTGAAAGCTGGAAAACTGGTCCTGCCCCTTGCTCATCACTGCAAAGGGTGAATTATCCAGGGCAATGCTGGAGAGCTCACCCTGCTGGTGAAGACGGGACAGCTGGAGGGCTGATCAAGCCTGTCTGAAGCTACACAAGCCCAGAAACAGGGTTATGTGTTGGCCCACTCCAACATTCACCCTATCTGTGATCTGTTGGAGTGTGGGGGTGGGACGATGGAAAGGTTATCGGGGTATGGGGAGGGGGTTGGTCTGGTTCTGTAGACCCAGGCTGCAGGATTTCCATGATAGAAGGCAGCAACTGGATGTCCAGAAAGAAGACCAGTGATAGCCTAGCATCAGTGTAGTGGAGACCAGAGGCCTAGAACCAGACTAATGATTCTTTGCGATGAATTCCTGCACATAAAAATGTCTGGATAAAGAGCTTTACTGTGATACTCACTGCATCACACTGCAGCTTCCACGATGAGATTCCCCCCTTTCTTCCTCCCTTCATTTTTTTTCTCTTAAGTTTTGTTTTATTTCCAGAGAAGGGAGAAGAATGAGTGGGACTGGGAAGCATGATGTGAAAGACACAAAGAAAAAAAATAAAAAGAAGGCTTAAAAATTAGGTATGATTATGATGGACCTGGCCTTGCAACATAAACCTTTCAATCTTGTTTGTTCTGTATATTTAGTTTTTTTAATACTATACTATGACATAAAGAGTCTCTTCTTTGGTTCTATTTAGTATTCTATATGACCCTCTGTGCTGATGGACATCACATTTCCTAGATTAGAGAATTTTATTTTATAAACGATTAAAAAGCAGGTTCTTTGCCTTTGTCTTGGTATCTTATTATCCTTCTAGACCCATAATTTGTAAGTTTGGCCTTTTCACAGTGTCCCAAAGAAATTGCCATTTGTTAGCTTTTCTTCAAGCTGGGACAATCTGTTATCTACATAATCCATTCTGTTGGTGATGCTATACACTGAGCTTCTTACTAGATGTAGTGAGTTTTCAGTTCCAGCATCCTTTCTTTTTGGTTTTCTTCAGCACTCTCATTATTCATATACCGAATTAACTTCCTTATTTCATTTAGCCCTCCTTTTGTTTTCCTGGAATTAAGTCAGGAGCATTTCCTTATCTCCTTTGAATTCATACATTTTCTATTCCAGTCTTCTTGGCATTCTTTGGATATATTCATGGTCATTCATTGAATTCTTTGTCTGAATTTTATCTAACACTTATTTTCAGCCATGACTATGATACTGGCAAGTTTTGGGGGTGATATTTTGTCCTGGCTTTCATGTTATTTATTAGTTTTTGGTTAGGTATTTTTGGCACTCACATGTTGACTGAATTTTGGTTCACACTTTGGTGTTAGCTCCAGATTGGTAGGTCTTGGTTAAGCTTAGGGCTGCTTGAAGTTCAGTCCTGAAGATGTTTGGTGATGGTTTGTATTCAAATGGTACAAATCTCAACATGAGCAGGAGAAACTTCTGTAGACAGTGCTCTGTCTGCAAACACATCACCTCTTCTATACTGTGAAGGTGGATGGTTGAGTCTATCATTAGGGGCAATGCTGAGGTTGTGCTTTGGGGTTACTTGGGTGATCACACTGTACTATTACCTTTATGTTCTTCTAGTGTTTTCTCTTGATTATAGTCATTTTTGTGCACCAGCCTCAGAATCTATTCTTTCCCTGGTATTTGAGCTTGGAGGGACTTCTGTCTGTTCATTGTTCTAAGATGGCAAGCCATGTAGTTGTACTAGCTCCTTATTTTTTTGAAGGGTCTTAGGAAAATAAAACATGTTCAGGAAATACCTGTACAAAAATAAAATGTTTAATCATTTACCTGTCTTTAAAATTCTTATTTTATGAAAAATGATCATTTAATGAGTGTTAAGTATCTGGAAATATCTATATAATTTTTCATATAATAGATAAAGATCTTTTAGTGTTGGATATATTTTATTATATAACCTATCTTATCTTGCTCTTAATCACACAGTACATATTTTCTTTTTACTAACTTAATGTTTCAGTAATGTATGGACTTACTGAAAAGTAACTTACCAAAGGATTACTAAACAAAAAGTGAAGTTCACGATGTTAATTAAAAAATATGTACTCTCAGTTAATTATCAGAAAAGTACAGAGTTATTTTTTCATAGGATATATTAATATATGTAGTTATGAATCAAAAATATTTATGCTTCTTTTTTCAGATGAAGGAAAGAGAGTCAGATGACTAGAGATGATTTTGTTTTTCCTAACAGGTTTGATTGATTACATAATGACCATCAGGATTATTAGAAGTTACTCTAAATACTATACTTTATTCTATTTCATATGTAATTTTCAAGTGTTCAGTTAAGATTCTGTTTTGCTTTATTTTTATAGCAGTGTTTTAGAATTCTATCTGAGAGAGACACTTGAGAGGTAATGCATGGTTATTTGTTCAATGCATTTTATGTTGTAATGCTGCCCTAATTTCTTCAAAGACACCTCTTGCTCCTTTTATGGTTCATGAGCAGTAAACATTCTAAAGACAATTGTACACTGAGTCCTTGTACTGTTCTTCAGCTGGGTTTCTGTTGACTTGGGCACAGAGATGTGGGCAAGAAAATGAGAAATATTCCACTCCAGCAGGAATGAACATTAAATTACCAGCACAAGTAAAAACTTAGCGTGTGATGAAAGAGAATGCCCACATGTAGCACCCAACTCACGCAAGGCACGCAAATCGTGCTGTCTGATAGCATCTGACACATGTCTGCCATTTCTGTCCTGGTTTATCTGTTGAAGTGGCCAAATTGACTATGAGGAACTGAGACTGGGTGGGGAATAAGAGCATGTACAAGAGAACACTATGGGTGTATCTGAGATTGTAACGACACAGTCCAGCCTAGAGAACCTAGGTCATCAGGTACAATGAAAGGTATTGTGAGGACCTAGTGACATTTCTAGACAGCTGAAATATAGGCTCTCAGAAGGACCTTATTGGAGAAATTGCTATTCAAGTTTTCTTCTTAAGCAAGGACATCTGCAAAGCATTTTGGAGTAGAAAACATAAAAATAGATGGAGTTTGATGAAATATTCCTGGGGCTTCTAGGAATAACACAGACATTAAATATGTGGACATTCTGGAGAAATCTTCATTATATCAATGAAAGTTAGAACAAGTGAAATTGGAGTTAGCGTTCTGAGAAGAAATGCCTTGAAGGCTATTGGACTGTTGTTAGATTTATTCTCAATGTAATTTCCAGAGAGAAACTTTCAGAATTTCAGGTGTCAATGGGGGTCTTCCACGTTTGTCCTCAATCCTATTTGCTACTTGGTGTTTAACTGAATTTCATCAATGTTTGATTAATATGCCTGTAAACATTGTTCACCATGCTTCAAAAAGGAGAGAATGACAAGGGTAGTGATGGTAGGCGCTCAATTTTTATTAGTTATTAAACAAATAATCAAGGGGGTGGCAGCGCTTTGTTAGTTTTGAGAAATGTGTAAGAAACTTCTTTGTCATGTCTTCTTGGTTGATTTTTGTCTTGGCTTTTGACCCGTACACATGTTGGAAAGTGGCTACATCTAGATCCTACTGAGGAAAGCAGAATGTGAATATAAGGACCAAAGGATTTGGTAGAAATAATAAAAATTTTAATCAGCAAATTAATTTGAATAACTAAAACCTGATAGTCAATTGGTTAGCTTTCTACCCCTCACTGAACTGACTTAATTAACAGCTGTGTTCACGCTGTGTAGCTCTCTCCACATCTATTGACACACAGGGTTATCATTTAACATATGCTCCCCCTGCGGTCTGAAGTGTCCCCGTGTTCTTTGTACCTTCAATTAGAGTTTCTGTTATGATGATTTTGCTCTTCCTGATGTCAATGAAAATTGTTATCAGTTTAAAAAACACAGTGAACACACAAAATCTTGTTTCTAAATTTCAAGACATAAGTTCTCTCCAATGAATATGCCTAACACTAGATGTGAAATTTAAGTAGGCATAAATGTGTTGTGCAGAATTAATTTATCTTAGTTTCTGACTGTCTTACATGACTCGAAGCACTAAATAATCTACTCATGTCAGTGAAATCATATCAAACATAGTTATTTCACTCAATTCTTTTGTTACTTTTTATACATCATTTTTATAACTAATACTAAGGAACTGTTTACATAAACTGTGACTCTTAGTGCACAAGAAGTTCAAGGACAGTAGGTTACAATCCATTTGCTCCTCATCAGTTAATAGCTTTGTATACTTTTAACACTATTGACTTGTATGATTGTGTGTTTTAAAATAGCAGAAAATCCCACTTGTCTTGTATGATAAATAAACATGAGAGAGGATACTGTGGACTGGCATGTCTGCAAGCTGAAAGGTCTAGCGGAAGCCAGTGGCTCAAGTGAAAGCAGCAATATAATACAGCTAACAGAAGGGGCTTGTTTCTTTATGTGAAGTCAGTTGTATTTGCCTGTATCAGGCAGGTAAATGGAAGAGACTTCCAGGGTTTGTACTCCTTCCATATTTTATTTTCCATCAAGAAATTGGAGCTCAAGTTTTAAAAAAATTACGTATCTTTCTAACTTGAAAGAACAATAATCAAATCCTTGCTTTGTCCTTCTAAACATAGAAAGTAAACCTGTCACAGAAAACCTCTAGTTTGTATTTTTTTTTTGCCTTACTCTGAAGATATTCTGCTAGTATCTTAGACATTCTAATCTGATGTGTGTAAAGATGAGTACATGTGTATGCTAGAAAATTTTTAAATTTCTAGAATTTCTTAATGAACGTAGATAGCAATTGGACATAAGGAAAAGTATGTTTTGGTGTCAATTTCTGTATACTTCTTACCTCAGAAACAAAGCACCCCATGATTTTTTTTAAATGTCTTTTATCCACCAGTTACTGGATCAAAATTAATTTGTTATATGCCCATGCTTGGCTCTCCCAGGGAATTTAGTAAGTGATTGAGGCTAATCTGATGAATTAAGGTTCCAGTGGGGGTGTAATTGCTAAGTGTGTCCTCTCTTATAGGTAGCTTTTATATTTGCTCATAGGTCTTCAATGCCTTGACCCAATGAAGTGTGTAATAAGATTAGAATGACCGGACCCAAGCCCTTCCACCTGAAAGCAGGCATCAGTCAATATTTGTGGGCTGATCTGAGAATTTCCATTACTGACAGAGCCACTAAAACATTTTTGGGAAGGAAGAGATTTAAATTCCTTTAGGTCTATGTATGAGTGTGTTTACTACTGTAAATGCTTTCTGTTCTGGGGTTACACAAAAATGTAAATATTGCTCTGGGATTATATTTCAAAAGCAATTTCTATTAATATCTAAACAATAGTATTGTCAATTGTGTTAGAATTACATGGGACATTATAGAAAGCTTATTTTATTAAGTTCCATTTTGTCTAAGTTTTGCTTTCTTTTACTCTCTTAATATTTTCTCACAACAACCATTTTATTAGCTTAAACAAACAGTATTTTTATTTTATCTCCAATTATATATTGGAGGGAGGCCCCTTGTTAGTTCCTGGCCTCCCAGAACCAAAATAATCACACAGAAACCATATTAATTAAATCACTGCTTGGCCCATTAGCTCTAGCTTCTTATTGGCTAACTCTTACATCTTAATTTAACCCATTTCTATTGTCTGTGTATTGCCACGTGTCTGTGGCTTACCAGGTAAAGTTCCATCTGGCTGCAGCAGGGCTACAAGATTTCTCTCTGACTCTGCCTCCTTTCTCCCAGCATTCCATTTAATTTTCCCCACCTAGCTCTGTTCCCCTATAGCTCTGCTATAGGTCCAAAGCAGTTTCATTATTAACCAGTGGTATTCACAGCATACAGAGGGGAATCCCATATAAATTATATGACCAGATTTGCTAACACTATCCAAAGGGATTTAAGACTCTTATTTGATACCACATTTATATTCACAAATTATTTTTATATATCACATTTTTTTCTTCTTCTTCATGTTTATCTCTGCTGCTAAAGCCAAAGGCAATGGCGATTTCTCACCATTTCACTCAATGACCTTCCTACCATAGGAATCACTTTTCTACTGTGCACCAAATAACTTGGCTGGATATCGTTGACTTCCATGCCCCCTTACCTCTGGACACCAATATCCTTCACAGAAACTGTTAATATCTTCACCCATGAATTGCAGCTTCTGAGGTTCTGAATTGTTACTATGCTCTTGAGAGTCCTTGACCCTTAGTGCTAGCAAGAGCAGGTAGATAACTCTCTCCTGTTGTTTCCACTTGGGCTTTCAAGGCTTCATAGAGTTTTCTGTGAATGGATTTTTTTCAGTTTAATTTTAGACTCTCTCTGAGTTCTTATAAGCACAATTCAGGTAATAAATTCAAGTGGAGCATCATTTCCTGCTTAGAATAAACAATCTTTTTAATGAGTTTTTCTGTTTAATGGTTTTGTGTGTCTGACTTAGCTTCCTTTTGATAATATTTTCTCTTTGGTGAATATCATAATTGACCCCTAAGCTGTCACTCTGGTGACTAAGATACAGCCCCATCCCTACTTATGATCCAACTGGATTGATATACATCTTCAATGGTGACTTTTCTTAGAATCAGAATTCTGTCTCCTTTCTGTTTTTTTTCCAAAATTGTGCTTGTTTAAGCATAGAGTATTTATGATATTATGTTTCAAAAAAGGTGACATTTTTCCTTCCTCTATCATAACCTATACAGTTTCCTCCTCTGTGCTGCAAAGTTTCACATAACAAGAGACCAGAAAACATAAAAAATATGTACCTACAGTATAAGTAGTATATGACCTTTAATGGAGAAGTTGAAATGCCTAAACAGTAGCTAAAGGGGTTATGTTTAATTCTACCACTTGTCATTTAAAACTAAATCTGAAATCCTTTTAGTAACTCATATCTCAATCAAAACCCAAATGTTGAGGACTGGCCTTGACAACAATATCTCTTGCCATGGTAGGGGCATGGGAATTTAGAAATATAAGTAAAGAATATGAAGATGCATGAAGAATAATAGAACAGAAACCATAGAATAATACCCGGAGGGCAGTCCAGTAAGTACTGAAATCCAACTGCATTTATTTTTCCACATCTTTTATACCCAATGTAAATGGGGGTGGGGGTAGGGGGAGGAGGTAATAAAAACTTTATTAACATGATAAAAAGGATAACTCAGTCAATTGTTTTATCACTCTGAGACATCAAATCACTAGCATTCTGGTCACTAGGTAGCAAAGCTGCTCTAGATCACTTATACTGAAGGCAGCTACTCCCCAGGTGACCTCATAGTTACAAAAGAAAGAGCAGGAGTACATTTGTATGTCCTGACCACATGTCAGGGTGGCATGAACCTACTTGAATGAGCTATTTTAATGGTAAAAGAATCAAGCAATCACATCCTGAGTTGGGACATGTGACTATGCTTTGTCAGTCATTTTGAGCGGCCTCCAACTCTCTGATCATCAGACAAGGTGGAAATGGGCCCACATTTTTGGGCCTCCACACCCAAACAAGACAAACTTTACTTTGCTAGCATATCATAGTATTCTTGCTTACACCTCAACTATTTTGTCTTTGTGTGTGTATGGAATCTGTAGCAGACTTTTTTTTGCTCCCTAATCATGACATGGAGACTTATTATTAGTTAAGAATAATCACTTTATCTTATACTTGTCCCATTAGCTCTTATAACATTCTTTAACCTGTTTTTTGTAATCTACATTCTGCCTCAGGGGTTTATCCCCTTTGTTTCACTCTGTGTGTTCTATTCCTTGTCTGGCTGGCTAAAGGCTGCATGGCTGGCTGGGCCTGAGCATCTTTTTTTTTCCCTTGTTCTCTTCTCTCTCTCATAATCTCTTCCTACTTATTCTCTATGCCTACCAGCCCTGCCTATCCCTCTACTGCCTAGCTATTGGCCTTTAGCTTTTTTTTTTTTTTGATCAATCAGGTGCCTTAGACAGGCAAGGTAAAACGAATGTAATGTATCTTTGCATAATAAACAAATGTAGTACATCTTTGCCTACTTAAAGTAATGTTATACAACAGGGACCTTCATCTTTTCCCACGTCAATAAGTCCAGAGTAAGCTACTTTCAGTTAACCATGCACCTCCCATTGTCTTTTAACAACAATTGTCCCAGGTGGGGATTTTTCATCAGGTTTCCCTAATGAGCTGGGAGGGCAAGAATGGAATTTTCTTGAAACTATTTTTCTTCATTTTCAAAGAAGATAGGTGCATATGGAAGATTCAATTCAACATGACAAAAAATTGTTATATTATTTTGCATTAGTTATCTACCAGGAGATGCATGTACACAGTCATATGTATGCTAGACAGGTGCCTTATCACAAAGTTACATCCTAAAATTGTATATATTTTGAAACAGAGTGTCATTAAATTTCCCAGGTCTTGAACTTACCCTGTAACCCAGCCAAACTTTCTATTTCTAATCCTTCTACCTTGTTTTCTTCTCAAATAGCAGATATTATAAGCCTGCAACACTAGTCCATCAAAACCCTAAGTTTAGAAATCGATCAAACACTTGGTATAATTCTGGGATTCAGTCAAATAGGCCACAGGCAATAGAGGCAGGTAGAATCTTTGCTCAGGCTTGGCACTGTTGAACCAAATCCTGAACTGTCATAAAATTTCATTGTAGATAAGCAGTTTATGTCTTTGTGGGCAAATGAGGGCTCCTTTGATTTTTCACCTTGTGACTCTATTTTGCCAAAAAATTGTTTTGTGAGCCTGAGTATGCAAGTAAATAAATAGATGTATATTACTGGTAATAAATCATACACAAACTTATTTTAAAATACTCTATTATACATATGATTTTTTCTTTATTAACAATAAATGCAAATTTGTATACTAATGGGATAAATGTGCTTGTTTGTCTAATCCAATCCAATCCAATCCAATCCAAAGGCATTCTAATTTGAAGCTTAAATGTTAGGGGCATAATGATGGAGAAATATTAAGTCTATGTTTTCCAAAATTAAACCTTCATATTCCTATAAGAGCAGAGTACTTCAAATGTACAGTAAAAATACTACAGTTCCTAGCATACAGTAGTCAATTTGCGTGACGGTGTTTAAAAACCGGGTTCTTTGGCATGACTTGTGTGTTTAGAAGCACATATTGTGTGTTTAGAAGCAAGGCCACTGTGAAACATTGCTCAACACAGATGAGTGCTTCCAGAAACAGTTTAGATTCATTATGGATTTGATTTTGGGTTAATTTTTGGTCATCACATGTTTAGAAACCACATGCAGCTGCCAAAGTTTTCACAACTCTCACAGTAAGTCATGACCCACAGCTTGAGAAGTTTGGGGCTAAATCATGGGTCAACAAACAACAATTTGCCTGCCAAATCCAGCCCCACACCTGTTTCTGTAAATCCAGCCTTACTGGAACCCATCCAACACATGCATTTACTGCATTGTCTCCTGGATGCCTTCTTCACGTCAGCTGGCAGACAGCTTTAAGTTACAGAATAAAGTTATAACTGACCAGGAGCAGTGGATAGCAATGCTTAACATATTTATGGTTTGGCAATAAATATCATCATCTGAAGACTTCTGCATCAAAGGAGTTCTCAGAAGGTTTTACTCTTGTCACATCTAAAGTGATAAAATCCTACCTCTAAGCATCTGCATTTGATGTGATAATAACCACATTTTATGACAAATATATCCATTGAGCCTTGACAAATTGTTTTCTAAATGAATAGATATTAAAAAGATATATTCTAATTTACCTCAAAATTGGGAGAATACTTGTAGCCAAAGAGGAAACCATTTGATTGTATATCAGCTAGTATAAAATAACTTCACACCTTTCTTTAAAAATGATATGTTTTATGAAAGTACCAATTTGCTGAGTGAAGCCCTACTTTTCCAGCTATTTTAAAGGGTGACATTTGTAAAGACTATGTAAAAAGTTCAGTGTTAGAAAGCCTTCTGTGGCCACCTCATTCTCTTTCTTCAATCATATAACAAAAGAACAAATAATGGTCCAGGCCTTAGTTACAAAAATACCCTTCAGCAGACAACCCCAAAGCTTAAAAGAGTCATATCCGTCACCTGGCTTACCCTTAAGGAGACATAACACCATTTTCACAACTGTGAACTGAAAGAACAAAGTGGAAGGAGCTTTATCGTATGAAGAGAATTAAACAGACTGTCATGTCTGTACATCATTTTTGAATGTGTATGACTTAGACATAGTTATTCAAAATTAGCATATTAACTTGTAGGTCTGCAGATAGCAACAGGCTTTCCCCATAGTTATAGAAGGCTGGAAGAGAGCCCTCGGGTGGCCCATCTCCTTCCTTGTATAGACTCTGCCAGCACCACTCCTACCCTTGATGATTAAATGGTATTGAAGGATTTCTTCTTCGATTCCAGAGGATTGTTTTTTTAATATTTGTTTTAATATGAAGGAAGGGCACGCTCATTCATCTTAGAAATGTTACAGCAGCACTTCTTATCAGCCATTGATGATGAATGGGAGAATCTCTTCTTAGGATGGAAAGAACATTACACAAATCTTCTGGAGTCTCACCACAAATCTTTCTTAATAAAATTCAACTCATCTGCTTCCAGAAGAAGAATATGTTTTCAGCCATAAAAGGTATACCAATGAAGAGAGATGTCTCGCAGAAGGCCTTTTTCATACTGTGCTTTATGTTCATGATTATGTGCAGGCATAGCTATGGAAGCATTTTCTTTTTACAGAGAAAAATTTAGGCTGATAAATTTGTTTTTCAAAAGGACAGACTGTCATCTTGTTGTAGCGTCTCAGATATTTAACTATCAATTGGAGTCAGGGAGAGTACTAAGTACTAGGGGAGTTTACTGTGGAAAGAAACCAACAAACTGCATTCTTCAGGAGTGAAACGTTTTATGCAAAAGATAGTTTTATGCTCCCTGCAATTAGCACATCTATCCAGGCACCCAGATGTTAAAAGAACATGCTATAAGTGGGTGCCTTTTCCATGCACATCCAGAGCAATCTATCTGCTGTTGCTATGGAGTCATCTTCAACTTGTCCATGGCACTTTGACTTGTCACCTGGATGTCTAGTCACTATACTCAATCCAATTTTCAGTTTGTACAATTTTAATTTTTGTCTCTTCAGGTCTCATAATTACTGCTCATATTGATCTCAATTCAGGGACTTGAGCAACACTTCCCTAACTTGAGTCCAACGCCTCTAGCTTTCTTAGTGCTGAGACTGAAATGCACATCACCTGCCTGGCCATAAAAATCAGATTCTCCACAATGACAGATGACCATCACAGGATATAATTACCCCTGTTTCATGACTGACAGCCCTGGCTATTGAGAAGCAGTGTGTGCCAATCTGTGTTCAGAAATACTGACTGGAAGACTCAGTTCTCTTTTCCCTGATAGCTAAGCAAAAGGGCTTCGAAGTGTAAAGGACAAAGTATTTGAATACTGAGACACTATCTGGGGAAAATTAGAATCAAATGTCCTGAAATTAAACCCAAAGATGCATGTGGTGCCCGAGTCAGCATGAATCCTTCACCATAAGCATCTCCTGGGTCATACTGTAAATAAGTAGTAAATATGTTATTGCTAGAGATATTTGGTTGAATATGTAGGTTGCTTAGATAACATGCATCCATAACTTTGTTCTAAATATTCCCTAATAAGAATCAAATAACATAAGTTCATTTTAAAGTTGTAATGTATCCTTTAGTATAGCAAGAATCCAGTTGTTTATCCTATAAAATTTCTTACCACTTGGTGAACAAACTTCGTAATGGAAAGTAAAGTTTACCTTAGCAAATTGAAAATAAGTGCACATTGTAAAAATATGGAATTAACTTTGGCTTGTCATGACTAATATTGTTTTAAAACTATAAGATATTTATGAGAAATTTCTATTTACCTGATTGATAAGATATGTCTTAGGCTGTTAATGATCAGAAAACTCTTCTCTGAGGCAGTATGAAAGTTTGTTAAGATATCCTAATCAGAATATTTATTCATAGTTATAATTTCAACAGTTAAAATACATACATACATTCAATCTAGTTAACTAACAGTTTCTTAAATATCACATTTTTTACCATTATGGACTGCATAGTATCGCGTGGGGGTCTGTGAGTTCACCAGGGTGCTTGAAATGAAATGAAGACTCAGACACTCCTTGAGAATGAATTTAGCCATTGTGACCCCAGGGAGCTCAGCTTCTGTGGACTGAAGCATTTTCCCTTAGCCTTTTGGCAATTTTATTTTTCCCTATGTTATACTTTAGCTAGCAGATTTCCATATCTCAAAACAAACTGAATGAAGCTTCCAAAAATACAATGCCAAGTGCAAATACCTGATTCATGAGGTACCATGGTTTTCTGGGTTTCCTCTAATGTAAGTTATGCAAAGGCTTTGTATCCATGGGAAACTCTCAGACAAGATTCTCATAGCACAACAAAAGGTATCTATAACACAAAGGATGGATTAAGATTGGGTGCTGACTCCAGAGCTGGGCCAGGTATGGCCCAGTGGGGGTTCATGGCTAGAGGGGGTTGCTCACTAACCCTCTGGCACCTCGTCAACAGGAATTTCTGCCACAATATTGCCTATTTTTATGTCTTTTCTATGTGTTGTATGATGTTTAATAGCATCACTGACTTTAACCACTTGAATCAATGATAGTGTCCCAGAAAAACCTGCAGAACATTCAACACATACTGAAAAATGTCCTTGATTGAAAACCACCAAGTCATCTCCACCCTTTCTGTCTTGTATTATTCAACATTGCAAATTATTATGTATTAGTGTATTAACACTGTTAACATGAAAGAGAGGGAGAGTTGTAAATGGATGTAAAAATTAATAAACTTTTCATGTTTGTAGGAAATTACTGCTTCTTGAAGTATGTTAGCAATTTCATGAATGAGAGAATACAGCAAATTCCTGCTTGACATTAAAACCAAGCAGAACATAGTTAAATTTCATTTCTATAATCCAGAAAGGGCTCTAGATTATTGAAAACTTCCTAGATATTATTTGTAACATCATTGTATTATTAGGTATTCAGGTATATGGTAAATATTTATGTACCTAGAACAAAAAAGTTGTAGTTTCATTCTTCTTTGAATTCAATTTATAGGAGATATTTGCAAGCATAGAAGGAAGTAGTAAATGAAACAAAATACAAAGACATATGTGTATATAATGTCCTAATCTTATTTGGCAGCAAAAAATGAAAAAAAAGTGAAATACCAGTTTAGAGGGTTTAAATAAAAACTACTGAAAGATAGACTACAATATTTCATATTGATTATTTGTAAATATTTGTGTGAACAAATAAGTTTACCAGTAATTTTTCCCCTAGAAACAGACAATGCAATCCATGGTAATTTTGTGGTGGAGGACAAGTTTGTTTCACTGGCTGGGCTGACTCTTCTTTCCTCATGCCTCAGTTTCAATATCACTTATTAAAGTTGTGCATTAGGGCTAGGGATGTAGCTAAGTTTGTAGCGTGCTTGCCTAACATGTACAAAGACTTTGAATTAAACAGGCATGATGGGACACTCGTCTAACCCAACACTCAAAAGATGGAGACCACTTCTTTAGCCATGTAGTGATTTCATGGGGCCAGCCTGGAATAAATGAATTCCTGTCATAACTACTTTTTAATCAAAGTCATTCTTTCAGTACTCATTTAAATCAGTTCTATTAATTTTTCTGGTAACATCCTCTTTTAATTTAGTGTTTATCCTAATATACAATAGAATGTTTATATGTGGTTGTTTGAATGAGAATAGTTCTTATAGGCTCATGTATTTGAATAATTGCTCCCAAGTTGGTAGAACTGTTTGGGAAGTATTGGGATGCTTAGCCTTGTTGGAGGAACACAATGGTGATGGGCTTTGAGGTTTCAAATGTCCATTTTATTCTGTTCTGTCTCTCTCTCTCTATCCTGTTTATTGGCTTAAGATGCAGACTCTCAGCTACTGTTCCAACATCATACTTGCCTGGACTCTGAAACTCTAAGCAAGCTTCCAGGAAACTTTTTCTTTATAAATTACCTTAGTCATGGTATCTTAGAAAAAATGTGGATGAATATTCATCTTTGATTGATTCATTTGAATATAAATCCTAAGAAAAGGCTAAGCTACATTGTTCATAATTGCATCATTGGTACTTGGTTAGAGTCTAGCTGTTAGTATTCCGTGGCATACTAAATACATATTAAATAATGTATTTTAGTTCAGGCTTCCAAAGTGAAGCATAAGGGTGATTCCACAATCGTTTTCAATTTTTATCAGCTTTTAGAGGTGAGATTTATTTGGCAGTTTGGGTTTGGAGCTGCTGACATTGGCTTGTGAAGGCCAACAATGTTAATTTGTTTGGAACTGTAAATTCAGTAAAACTATGAAGGCAGCTGGCAACTATTGGGAATGGGGATGTTTATATTATGGAGATACAGAAATTCAAAAGTTCAGATGATTGTTTATGGTTTTCCAACACATCACTGACTTTGAGTATGTATCTATACTAGTAAAACCATTGGGAAAAATGGGCTCTACTTGCTTTTTCTGGTATGAGTTTAGACTTTGCTAAAATTCCACCTTGGGAAATAAACGTTTAGAGTATTTGGAACAACTCTTAAATTGAACATAGTAAGAACTACCAAACACAGTAATCTAGATATATTTTCGGAAGGTAACAGATGCAACCAAGTAGTGTTTGCAAAATGAGCAAAGCCACGAAGTGGTGAGTTGACATTTGGTGCCAGTGTTCTTTCCCAAGCTATCACTAATTCCACAGTTAGGCCTGCTGGGTTGAAAAGCTAAGCAGAGTAATCACACCAGGAAGGTGGTATGGCACTCAAGATATCTCTGCTAATTGTGAAGGCTTAAATTAATACATTTGTATAAAAATGAAACTGAAATAGAATCTGTAACCACACAGTTACAGTACTTAAAACACTGTTTGGCTGATAGCTTAGGCAGAATTTTGGCTGACTCTTATATCTTAAATTAATTCATTTCTATTAATATGTGTATCACCATGAGGCTGTGACCTACTGGTAAAGGTTCTGGGCATCGTCTTTGGCAGCTACATGGCATCTGCCTCCTTTGGCAGCTACATGGCACCTCCTTGACTCTGCCTACTTTCTCTGTATATGTCTTCAGATTTCTCACCTGGCTTTACTTTCCTAAGCTGTGGATGGACACTTAAAAGAAATCCCACACTAGCTCAGAATTAAGAAATAGATGGTTATTTATTTAGGGGTAGATTCACAAATCAGAATCCTCTGTTTGAATGGAGATCAGAAAACGAATCCCGCAACTGGAACAGAGAGGCCTGAAAAGAGACTGGTCACTTGCTCTACATCAGAATACATAGTATAAGAGGCCACGCCCCAGTGGGCGGGTAACCACTAGCTGTAAGACTTCCTACAGCACTAAGCCATTTGGCTGAAACTGCTTCTTCAATAACCTCTGGTAATAAAACATATTCATAGCATATAGAAGGGAATTCCATAGTCAAGAATTCTCTTAACAAAGCTAAAACTAATTTGTGATTTATCTCAATCCTTGATTGAGCTAATCATCTACCCTTAGTTTAGTTACCTCCTAAAACCAGAATAAATCCCCTTTATAGCTTCTGAATATATATATATTGTGTGCAATATCAGATACATAAGTGAAATTGCCATTGTAGACTATCTGGCAGCATTTAATTAAGGTAAAAGGAAAGACTAAAATATATTGCCCATACTAGTAGTGTATCATTTTATTTTTTTAAATTAAAAAATCTTAAAGTAATTTATTTATTTTATATCCCAGTCAGTTTCTCCTTTCTCCTCTCTTCCAAGTCACTTTCCCAAACTCCTCCCTGTCTCATCCCCTCAATCCTCTCCTTCTCCATTGCTATTCAGAAAAGTACAGTCCTCCCATGGATATCAACAAAACATGACATATCTTGTTGCAGTAAGACAAAGCACCTCCCCTTGTATTAATGCTGGGCAAGGTAACTCACTATAAGGAAAAGGGTCCCAAAAGCCAGCAAACATCTAGGCATGACAAACACAAGAAAAACCACACTAATATAGTATAGAAAAACTACCAAAAGCAAATAATCAGTCAAAAGATATGTTTCTGAAAAAGGAATAGAATTGGCAGATGTCTTATGACAATGGGAAAAAGAAGAAAATAGAATAATATCATGAAATTGCTCAAAGGAAATCATTTCTAAATTATAATCTTGTATTTGATGGAATATCTTTAGAATTTTTCTTCAGAAAACCACTGAAATTGATATTCATGGTTGCAGTAAACACTCAAAAATGTTGAAAAATGGCCAGAAATGGAAGTTAATAAATGTAGGAACAATTAAAACAGTAAATGTGTTTATAAGTCTAAAAACTACTCTGAAACAACATCAATGAATGCTGAGTTTTATATACATTTAGAATTAAAATACATAGTAAATACAGAACACAAACATGGTCACAGATAAAGCATAAATCTGATCCATAGAGTATTGAACAAGATGCTTGGCCTGGCCTGTGACTCTCATCTATGCGTAGTTAGCTTTGTCTTCTACCTCCTTCTCAATGTTCTGTCTGGGATGATATACAGGGTTCTACAGTTAGACCATTATTTTTTAGTCAAAGCTGATAAATCATTGAATAATTCATGTGTATATGCTGAGGGAATAATAACACAGTTTGAATAAGTTTGTACAAGTGAAATAAATATCAAGTAAAGGACCATGAATAGACAAATTAAGAAAGCAAAATGAACAAATACAAAAACACTCTGTAATTGTAGTAGAAACATAGCTCAAGGACCATAAAAAATTTTGATACAACATTTTTAAAAAAATAATTCTTATAAAAGAATATGAAAAAAATACTTCTTTTATTTTTGAGATTATAACAAAATTGGATAATTTGCTCCTCTTCCGCCAAAACTTTAATGCAACATTTATTAGTATTCTGGATAAATACAAATGAACTGCATACTTCAATTCAAAGAAAGTAATATTGAATAAAAATGCCAGATAATCCTTACCTGGAAATAATTACAAAATCATACTATAATTATTACATGAGTAGACATGTTTAAAATAAATGAATGCAGTAAAAGGCTTATCCAGCTACTCTAATGTATAAGTAAATGGATTTTAAGTTCAAATAAAAATGAGGCATATCACATCATGGGAAAGCTTTTAATTCACAGGGAAAATATCTCCACTCTAAACTTACATGTCCTTAAGAAACATATAAAAACTTAAGGCAAAATAGGCAGAAATAAAGTCTATACAAATTGACAATTATAGTGGGATATGTTTACACACACAAACATCAATAAATGGCAAAAAACACAGGTGTAAAATGAATAACTTTATAAAAGTTTTAAATATACAATGAATAAATCTATCCTAACTAACATAGGGGGCATTAGCTCATAATAACTAAATGTGTAATATTTTCATGCACTTACAAAACGTTTTTTTTAAAATTGTGTACCAGTGCTTCACTCAGTCATTGTCAAGAGTAGCTTCCTTCTTGCATTAGATGACAACCAACACAGAGACTCACAACTGGACAAAGTGTAAAGAGAGGCTTTGGAATACTAAGGCTTAAAAGGGATGCCTTCATCAAACCCATCCTGTCAGGGTTAAGTGATCTATGCAGAAGAGGAGACAGACACAAAAACCAGAGGTAATAGATAACTCCAAGGAAAGAGTGTCTTCTAGACAATGGTCAGATATCCATAAGAGCATGGACTGGAAGCAGACACAGGGCCTGAACAGGTTTAAGTTAGATGTAGTCCCATTGCTAAAAGGGGAGGTAGTCGCAGGCTCACACATCTAACCAAGAAACTATCTGAAATTGACATTAGCTGGCAAATAGAAAATTAGTTTTATCCAGTGGAGTCTCACCAGGTATATTAACTATACTTCAGGGGAGGCCCATGCCCAGGAACAGTTGGGTAACACAAAATGAACTAGATGTTATTTTTGTAGATGTTTTCTCTCACTTTGCTTTGGGGTTTGTGTGTGCGTGTGTGTGTTTGTGCTATAGGTCTTTTACTTGTATATCTTGGTTCCCGTTTTTGTGGGATATTTTTGTGTGTGGTAATATTTTGTTTGTGTTTTAAGAAATAAACTTTGCCTGAAGATCAGAGTGCAGAACTAGGCCACTAGAGGACAGGTGGTGGTGGCTCACACCTTTAATTCCAGTACTTGGGAGTCCCTTGCTTTTAATCCTAGCGCTAGGGAGGTGGAGACAGGAAAGGATATATTTGGCTGGGAGGAGAGAGGGATAAAGGGTAGGAGGAGATGAGAGTTCAAGGTAGTCTGAAGACACAGTCTGAAGCAGTCAGTCAGAGGTCTCAATCTGAGGACAGGATTGCCCTCTTGGTCTGAGGATTTGGTAGAGGTAAAAGGTCTCTCTAGTGGCTGGCTGTGCTGCTTCTCTGATGTCTGAGTTTTCACACCCTGAGATCTGACTCTGGGTTTTCATTATTAAGACAAATTGAATTCGAGCTATATTTGTGCATGTGTTTTTTGTTTGGTGGCTGGAGAGTTGCAGAGAATCTGGGAGGAGTTGGGGGAGAGCAGAGCATGATTCGAATATATTAAATGAAAAAACTTAGTTTTCAATAAAATTGCCTATCTGTTGGCTAGAAAACAAATGGCTACAAATATCAGTCCATAAAGCATGCAAAGCAGTCATCGTAGACTGCCATGGAGTTAACCTAAAAGTTAATTACAGAAGAGTTATCAGTAAACCCCAGTATTTTTTTTTCAAATAGTCAGGTAACACACTTCTAAATAGTCTGCAGTTCAAATGAAACACACACACACACACACACACACACACACACACACAATCATTTGAAATTAAGTCAATGTAATTAAAGCCATGTGTGAGTAGAAAATTGTGCCCTTGAGTAAGTTTTTTAATATAAACAAAATAATTTGAGAATACATGAAGCATCCATGTGGACAATAAAAGGAGACAGTGATATAGATTCTAAAGACAACAGGAAGGTATACTGAGAGGTTACAGAGGAACTTAATTATTAGTGGACAGACATACACTTCCCCAAAAGCTGACCAGCACACTCACGGAAGGAACAGTAGGTGACAATGTTCCTCACAGATATGTTTGCAAATGCCCTAAACAAAATACAAACATCAAACTGAGCAACACAGGAAAACCGTAAAGCAATAAATAGAAAAGTATTGACTTTAATCATAGGTGGTTGGCTTAACATTTGGACATAGATCTATATAAATGACTAAATTAGTAGAATAAGAAGGCAAATAAATATTTATAATGAAGTAAATTTTTAATAGCCTGTCACCACAAATAATGTAGTCTCCACAAGAATATGATGAATAGGTTGTGCTCTAGTCAGGCAATGTTATGCACAGTGAGAAAATTAGGGAATTGATACTACAGAAAAAAATGTGTGAATCTCAGAATTACTGTAGCTAGCAAAAGAAATCAGACTCTTTGTTCCTAGCATGTCAAGTCCAGGAACAAAGACGTCTATGGTGCATGAAATGGTATCTATAGTAGGGTTCTCCAGCTGTGTTCAGAATATTCTAGTTTGTTTTCCTTTCTCTCTTTCCTTCCTTCCTTTCTTTCTTTTTTATAGGTGATTGAAAAACTCTCATCTTGTGATAATTCTCTGACATGTATTATAACTAGAGTACTTTCACATATAAATCTCACAGTTCAGTAAAGAGGTCTATCTTTAACAATGACATTCTCATGAAGTGATATATTTCTTTTTGCATTCTCATGCATACTTCATTTCATGATAAATAGACTTATAATCACTTAAAATTTTGTTACTGGACTACTCCATACATATCAAATTTGGCAAAAAGCATAAAAGTGGACATATTAGTTTGTATAGAGGC
>PVIU01024498.1:0-25449 GCA_004026605.1 Ondatra zibethicus
GTTCTTGGGGTCACTTATGTACACTATCATATCATCAGCAAATAACGAAAGTTTGACTTCTTCCTTTCCAATTCGAATCCCCATGATGTCCTTATTCTGTCTTATAGCTATTGCTAAGACTTCAAGCACTATATTAAAGAGGTATGGTGACAGTGGACAGCCTTGCCTTGTTCCTGATTTTAGTGGAATGGCTTTGAGCGAGAAATGATTCTTATGAGCTAAAAGTTAAAAATTTTTCCAAAATCAATGTCAATGAGGAAGAATGATTGCTGTTCACATTTTATTTTCTATTCCTGAGATTTGTCAGATCATCTCTTATGTATTCCAGTGTTTTTCTGACCCACCATCTACTGTAGAACTTAATCTTTAGCTTTTTCTGTAACCCTTCCTTTGAACATACTCTGTTTTGCAAGCACTTAACTTGAGACTTAGCAGTTTGGTCTCATTATATGTGTATTTTAACATATGTAGACTGCTCTGGTCTTACATCTTAGTTACTTTTCTAATTCTGTAACAAGACACCATGACCAGTGAGGCTTTAAAAAGAAAGAATTTATTTGGAGTTTACTTTTTTATAGAGTTAGATCCTATAACCATCATGGTGAAAAGTATGGCAGCAGACAGGCATGACATGTGAGCAACAGCTGGGAGCTCACATCCAAATCCAAAATCAGGAAGCAGAGAATGCACTGGCAGTGTCAGGAGGATTTTGAAGCTTCAAAGCCTGTCCTCTTTAACATCTCCAAGGCTATGCCTCCTAATTCTCAGTCAGTGCCACAAACTAGGGACCAATATTCAAATATATGAGCCTACAGAGTCATTGTAATTCAAACCACTACATTCCACTCCCTGGCCACCATAAGTTTGTGACTCTATCATAACACAAATTCATTTAGTCCAACTTCAAAAAAGTTTTTATGGTCTTTCAATCTCAACGCTGTTTAAAAGTTCAAAGTTAAAAATCTCTTCTGAGACTCAAAGCAATCTTTTAATTGTAACCCCCTGTAAAAGAAAAAAACAAATTACATTATTTCCAACAAATGTTGGTAAAGAATATGAATCAGACCATGAATTGCTATTCTAAAAGAGAGCAATGGTGGTACAGTGAAGAAATACTACACCAAAGAAAGACTAAAATCCAGCAGGGCAAACTACAAATCCTATCACTTCTTGTCTGATGTTAGAAGGCTTTGATGACTCTGTCCTTCCAGCTTTGCTTCCTACAACACACTGAGATCCCTTGAGCTTGTTCCACTCTGTGTTGCAGTTCTTCTTGGAAGATATCCCATGGATCTGGAGTGTCCAGCATCTTGAGGTCTCCAATACAATCCAGCCTTTACCTTCACAGCATCACCCAGTGGCCTCTCAGGGCTTCTTGCCATCTCAGAGCCTTCCTGCAGTGCCTATCCCGCCCCATGCATTGTCTGACCTCAGTGACTCTCCTTAACCAAGAAGGAAGATTCCACTCTCCCTTTACTTATGCATCTTTCTTGACCCATGTGGAGGACATTACCGAGTTTGGCTACCTACTTGGGCTGGATCCTAAGTTCCTTTGAACACATTTTCAACAACTCTGCTTTATTATTACTTTTAAAAACAGAAAATTCCTTAAGCCCTTTTTATTCTTTCACAATTTGGAAGCCTAGCTAGGTGGAGTCTTGACTAAGGGCACTCTTCTCTTTATTCCATTTTGGATCAGACCTCTTCTTAATCTTTTTATCTCTTTCAGTATAAGATTTTGCTCAAATATTGAATTTTCTGATGTTCTTTTTCTTTTCAAACTGTACATTTTGTATTTCTTTTGTTGTAGGAGGGACGCTTGTTGGTTGTGACTGCCCAGTTAGCTTAGACCCAAAATAATCACACAGAAAGTGTATTAATTTAAACACTGCTTGTCCCATTAGCCCTAGCTTCTTATTGGCTAACTCTTACATATTAATTTAACCCATCTCCATTAATCTTTGTATCTCCACGTGGCAGTGGCTTACTGGCAAAGTTTTGACATATCTGTCTCTGGCAGAGACTCCATGGCTTCTCCCTGACTCTGCCTCTTTTCTCCCAGCATTCAGTTTAGTTTTTCCTGCCTAGCCCTGTTCCCCTATAGCTCTGCTATAGGCCCAAAGCAGTTCCTTTATTTATCAATGGTGATCACAGCATACAGAGGGGAATCCCACATCATTCTTTTATGCCATTTGTTCTTATTATAGACCTATATAAGAGTAATTATTAGTAACCACACCACAGAGTGGTGTGTTGAAATCTCCTCCACCAAAGAAATTAATTCATTACTTTTCAAGTTAGCCTCATGCAAATTCTTAGACCAAGGGCAGAAACAGTGAGATTCTTTGTCAAACTATCATAGGAACGTCTTCTATTCTAGTTTCTATTAAAGTCTTTGCTTCCCTCTGAGGCCTCTTGAGCAGGCCCTCCACAGTTCATATGACTCTGGAGATTACTGACTTTCAAACTTCTTCTATGATGACCCATTAATCTCTGCTGACATTATTCAACTGATCTTCTAGTCCAAATTCTTCCACATTCCAAAAAAAAAAAAAAACCCCATATAATCAGCTCTGTCTGTCACAGCAATACTCAACTCATAGTACCAATTTCTGTCTTGGTTTGCTTTTCTATTGCTGTGATCAGACACCATGACCAAGACAATTTATGAAAAATTGTTTGACTTAGAGTTTCAGAGGGCTAGAATACATGAGGGAACATGACAGCAGATAGGCAGGCAGGCATGGTGCTGGGGCATTAGCTAATAGCTTAACTCTTGATCCATAAATGTGAGGCAAAGAGAGATAACTGGGAGTGGTGTGGGCCTTGGAAACCCCAAAGCCTGCTTCCAGTGACAGGGCTCCTGTAAAAAGGCCACACTTCCTAATTTTCCCAAACAATTCTAGCATATGTATTCATAGACTCATATGTAGGCAAACATGAGCCTGGGAGAATCATTATTATTCATACCACCACATCTTAATTTCTAGAAATATACATCCCACAACAAAAGAAACAAGACTACATGACCATTAAAGGGAAATTCTTGAGAGAGAGAGATTGAGAATCTCCCTTTAGTCTTAAAATTGCATGCAGATCTACAGTTATCTCAACAGGATGTTTAACAATGAAAACAAAAAAAAACTGTATGGTACCTGTTGTTTGTCATTACAGAGATCATGATAAACAAACACAAGCTGGATGTTATGTCTATCCCTAGCCCCAGATCTACTACTTCTGATTACCTAGTCAGGGACTTCCTCATTAATTCCTCAAGTCACCATAGCCAACTATTTCAGGTAATAAGATTTCCAACTTTTTCTTTCTATGCTTCTTGAATCTCCCTGAGAAGACACAGCATTCATTACTGTCTTACAAACTTGAGTTCTTTCCTGTGACTGACCTCCTTGGATTACAATGTCACACAAGAATAAAACTTATAGCAAAAACCAGCTTTTAATTTTACAGCCTGAAATACGGAATTGCTTTATTTGACAAGACAGAAGACAATGTCATGTTCTAACAAATAGTATGCTATAGAATAAGATCTTTAGCAACTAATTTCTACAATAGGCATAAGTAAGGTTCTACTCTCCAAATTCTCTTGGACAAATATTATCAAATGAACTTAAAGCCTCTTTCAAATTTAAATGGTTGTAACTGATGGAATTAGTATTATTTAAATCACTTAAATAAAATACAAGAACTCCTTTAGCTTCAGCTAGAGAGTAAGAATTACTGCAGAATAGTTTTCCTCCTTTTTTTTCCTTTTTGCTTTTATTGATTCTTTGTGGATTTCACATTATGCATTATGATCCAACTTATCTCCCTGTCATCTTGTATCTGCCATCTGATCTTGCAACCTCCCCCCAAAACAAAACCAAATTAAAAAGAGAGACAAAAAACAAACCAAAACCAAGAAGAAGAGAAATAATAAGAATAAGAAGAGGAAGCTGTAGTGTGACCCATTGAGACACACAGTTTATCTTTAGTGTGTTCATCTTTACTTTCAAATGTTCATTTCCATAAGCCATTGGTATGCCTCGAGGCCTCTGGTTTCTACTAGACTACTGATAATGTGCTCTCACTGGGGCTCCTCTTGGATAACCTGTTGTCCAGTGTCATGGAGAAACTGCTATTTTGGACCTGTAGGTCCAGCCCTTTCACATGCCCCAATAGTTTCTAGATTCACTGAACGTTGGGGTGGGCCAACTCATAACTCAGGTTCTGGGCCTGGGTGGTAGCCGAATTTGTCAGTTCACTAGATTTCCCTCATCATCACTACCTGAATGAACTCTCCAGCACTACCTTAGCTAGCTCACCCAATGCAGCCTACAGCAAGGAGCAGGGAAATTCTCCTAATCTCGGGCCTTCAGATCTAGGTTCCACTCGCTCATATAGCTAGGGTCAGCTCTAGTGTGCTGCCCAGGCAAAGTGCAGGGCCCTCTCTCCTGACTGTAGTGGCGGGGGAGCAAATAAGTAATGATCAGCTCTCCTGCTCTCAAACCCCTGGGGTTGGCGAACCTGTATCCTCGACCTCAGGGTCAGCTCTAGTGTGTTTCCTAGGTGAGGTGCACACCTACAGTGATGAGTGGGGCGATCTTTCCTAAGTGCTGGGTGAGCCCTCCTCTGAAGGGCAGGGCCAGCCAACACCGGGCCAGTGAAGGAAGGGGCTGAGTCAGCACAGCATGGGTCCAATGGCCAATTTTAATACCTTGTGAACCCTCAAAGCCCACCACCAGTGGCATATCTTTTCCAATAAAGCCACACCTCCTAATGTTTCCCAAACATTTCTACCAACTGCTAACATTCAAATATGTCAGTTTATAGGGGCCATTCTCATTCAAACCACCACAGGGAGTATCTGCCTCAAGTGTGTGTGTTGGGGGGGGATGCCTGTGGAAGGCAGTAAAGGGCATCAGATTTACTGGAACTGTCATTACAGACAGTTGTGAGCCTCCTGAATTGGTTCTGGGAACTCTACCACATTCTCTGAAAGCATGAAGTGTTCTTTTTTTCATTGAAAAAATTTTTCATATGATGTATTTTGATCATGGTTTCCCCTCACCCAACTACAAGATAATCCTCACCTCTTTTCCAACCCAACTCTATGTCTTTCTTTTTCTCTGAAAAACAAACAAAATCTAACCATAATTTAAAAAGAAAAAAACACAAGAAACACAACGCCATCTCTCCAGTCCTGAAAATTTAATTATTTTTAAATTAGTTTTTATGTGTATGAGTGTTTTGCCTGCATGTATATATGTGAACCACATGCATGCAATTCTAGTATAATCCAGAAGATGACACTAGATCCTATAGAACAAAAGAGTTACAGGCAGTTGTGAACTATCTGATGTGGCTCTTAATAGATTTTCTGTACCTCGATAATAGGTTTCTCTGCCAATGCAGTAAGCCAGATCACGTTGGATTGAAAAAGTAGAATAACAGGTTTATTTGAGCAAAGCAACTGAGGGGTAGGTTCTCCAGTTCCAGAGATCAATACTGGAGAAGCCACAAGCCCATATTAAATAAAGCAAGGAGCGTATATAGGTTGAAGGCGAGGGGTGGTAACATATCTGCCACAAGATGGGTTTGTGCCCCAGCATTGTCAATAGCTGAGCACTTTAGGTGGGGACTTAGGATGCTGCAACTTCGGGGGAGGAAGCTGCAGTAGCCACCAAGGATTTGGAACTTGGCTTGTTGGTGCATTTTCTTTGTTTGGCAATTCTCTGAGAGGGCAGAGTTTGGAGAGACAGGAATGAAGTTTTACAGACCTTGTAGGAGCTTCAGGGACGAGATTCTGGGATTCAAACAAGGATCTTCTGGAAGAGCAGGAAGCACTCTTATTGGCTGAACCACCTCTTCACTCCCATTTGAGTTTGTAATGTATTTAAATATATATGTCTGAACTTCAAAAGATTATTGAGTGAGTGTGAAATGATTATGAAGCTTCGCTTTATAAACATCTATTTTCAGTAAAATTCAGTTGAACCCAGAAAATTACATGTACTCAGGAAATCAGTAGAGCAATCAAGATGCTAATTGCATAACTTGCATGCTATCGTAAATACTTCTGCAATGACTACAAGAAGGTATTTCTATAGCAAGCTTCCTTTAATTTGTTTTCTCAGACTGCCTATACTTCTTTTCTACCTTCCTTTGCTTCCATGAAACTAAAAATGTGCTAATCTGCCATCATAGAAATTTGCTTTTCCTAGATTTTGAATAAATGAAATCAAGCAGTCCAGCTTTTTTCACTCAGCATAATTGTTCTGTGATGTGTAAATTCATTCCAATATGTCTTATATATATATATACATATATATATATATGCAAGTCTCCCTACACGTTATAAATATACATGAAATATCAATTGGGGATAAAGAGTCTGAGGGAAGATATTTAGCATGTCTTTTGCATCATTCTCGGTGAAGAGTTGATAATACATTGCTGGTAATATGTGATATTATGATATTATCACTTTCTGACATGCAACCTATTTTAATTTAAAAAGGGCCCAGGGGCAAAGGGATGGTTTCCTTAACCTGTTGTTTTCTAGCTAAGCAACTATAGGCAAGTTCTTTCATGTCTCTTTTCTTTACCTTTTTTATCTTAAAAAAGGAAGAATATTGATGCTTTGTAGGAACATTAAAATAAAATTTCTTGTATAAATAGTTGATCATGGGTTAAAACGCACAGTAGATATTCAACAGGGAATGGTTGGCTTCTCTCTCTTTTTAATTTTAGGAAAATTTTCCTGCTTAAAAAAGTGTTGTGTCTTTGAGCTTAATTGTAATATCAGAGTGCCATCTGGTGACCATATAGAATGATTACATTATCTCCATTTCTAATAAAATTATACAATATTTAAAGCCATAATGTGATCTAGGATAGCATTATAAGCAGTGATAGTGGAGTTGTATTTCAGAGCGATTTTGTTGATATCTTCTCTTGCGAGACATCCTTTCTAATCAAGAGGCATAACTTATGCGAAATGAGAGGAACTTCCTCCCTAGTTTGGCCTTGGATGAGCACATGGCAGATTGAGTGCACAAGCAAACAAGCAAATAAGTTGAAGGCTCCACATCTGTTTGACTGTGAAGTAGATTTGGGAAGAAGTTGCTGTTTTCCCGTGTTGGAAGATCTTCCTTTGAAAAATCTAGCTTGAACAGCTTTGGTCTTGAGTCTAGCTCCAGGCAGGTTTCATAAGTACCCACATGGGAAGTAGAAAAAGACAAAATCTCCTGAGTAAATTGGGAGCATGGGGATCATGGGATAGGGTAGAAGGAGAGAGGGGAGGAAGGGAGGGGAGAGGAGAAAAATATATAGCTCAATAAAAACAATAAAAAAGAATGTGTTAAGTGCTTTTTAAAAGTATGTAGCCCAAATTACTACCCTAAGAATAGAATACCCTTCCCAGATCTACCAATCACCCACTGAAACAACTACACTGTCACAGTGCAGTTGATCTCAGGTTCTATGATACAGTTCCACGGAACTCTGACCCTTGATTAAGACTTAGCAGGCTTCCTCATCATGAAGGGGTGATTTGGGTCAGAACAGGAATCATTAGACTCAACCCTGGGCTACATATTCTCAAAGCACCCGGCAGCCGTGCTTCCTGCTCTGGAACATGACTTGATAGATTACCACACTTGCAATCTCTCCAATACCATTAATCAGTCAAGACTAGTCAATTTATTGAATATGAACTTTATTGTGATTTCATTTGTGTAAGGCAGTGTGGCAAAGGCACTGTAAAAGTTACAAAGACTGCAAAATATGATAGAAAATGAGTAAGCTTAAAAAAACGAGCTACAGAATATTTTTAAATGAATTCATGCTGAACTAGACTAAGTACTACGACTATGTTTATTTTTCAACATTGCAGAAGCACTGAAATATTGTGGAGGTGGTATTTGAGAATAACCTTTGAAAGAACTTCATGGAGGAGGTGGAATTTATGCTGGGCCTTAAATAATGACAGAATACTGATAGATGGAGATGAGGGGAAGCACACATAATGACCGATTCACAAGGACATTTTGTAGACATACTGAAAAACAAACCCTTGGGGAGTGGAGCTTCCCAACAGAGGGAAAAGCCTGAGGGTCAGGGTGGGACCCAGACTCTCAAGTTCCCATACAGAGTGTTCAGTACCAATGATATTAGGAAGCACAGGGCAATGGGCTTGTTTGTAAATGTAGCAGCAGCAAGAGGTTTCACATTGTAGTCAGGGACCCCAAACTGTCTGTCCTATTATTGAATGGGTTCATTCATCGTTTTGGTATGCATGATACTTCACTAGTCCTTACTCTTGCCCACTGACTGTCTGAATGGTAGTTTGTGCGCACCTACATGCGCATGTGTGAGTGTAGGTATGTGTGGATGGATGGGGGACTGAGGCTTTGTCGCCCACTGCAGCTTCTTCCGCTTTTCCCTCTTGTGGCACACAGCTGGCTTCCGCCTTGCTGAAGCTCAAGCCCTTCTCACTGGCTTAGCCTCACTGAACTCCAGCTCTTTATTAAGCACCTAGAAAACTTCCTCAACATGAAGATAAAACACTGTGGGGGAGTGACGTGAGTTAGGGCGTGACTACACTTTCCGGTGGTGGTGGTGGTGGTGGTGGTGGTGATAAGGGCCGGGACCGTTGAAGTCAGCTCTCACTACTGGTAAAGTGTTGCTGGTAAATCTGTAGTGTCAGTCAGGAGATGGGATGTCAGGCTAGACCAGCTTGGCCTTGATCGCCTCTCCTCCTTCCTCAACATGCCCTGCAGGGAAGATATGTTGGGCAAGTGGAAACAGCAAAGACACATGTAGAATGCCCAGATTCTTGTTATTGTCCCATTTGAATCTCACCCCCCCCCCGGAAGCCCTAAGGATCTTTTCTCAGCAAACATGTGATCTCCAGATGGGACTGTCACCTCCCCCTGTCCAGCTGCTGGAGGTATATAGGTACTGTAGCTACTGATGCTACTTAGATTGGGAGGTATGGGAAATATCAGAAAAGAGGAAACTTTAATAAATGTAGGGTTTCAGTAATTGTGAATCTTAGTTAAGACCTGCTGCCTGACATAAAAAAGGTGGGAAACTGTCAGGATTCTCTGATATTGGATATTTAGAGCTCAGTGAGATCATCACTAGAGATCACTTTGAAGCTGATGTGGCCTTGCTTGACTTTGGCAGTGGGACCACCCTTCTTGCGCAGGTACAGAGATTTCAGATCACGGCAGTCACTGGGGTCAGCGTCAAGAGTAACCTGCCCCAGGAACTGATCACAGAATCTTCTGCTGTTCCAGACCTGAAGAGACAAATCAAGTAAATGAGGAACAACAACCAACCATGAGACTGATGCATCTAGTGGCATCTACCTAGCATGTACATCAAGAGACATTCTTATCTTTTCCTGATAGTGATTTGATTGAGAGGATAATGTCCCCAGCAATACAGATGAAAGTAGATCAAGGGATCATCTTTTATTTGTGGGTTTGTTACATAAAGACAGCTGATCAGAAGTATTCTCAGAAAATACTGCCAGGCTAAAATTATCCATACTGATCTAGCAACACAGGAGTTAGCAGAACTGGCAAATACTTCCATTCATGGGACTTTATTGTATAAGTGCTCATGAGTGTACTCATGAGCATATGGTCATGTGACTATGGGAAATTAAGTCAAGTGTTTTAAGGTAAAGATGAATAATGAAGTTGATGTTTTGCTAAATGAGAAGTGTTCTAAGTACAAACTAAATACATAACAGAGAGCCTTTGCTCTGCATCCTGAAAGTACAAGGTACTTAGGAGAATATAATATGTGGTAAAGAACATAAATTCCCCCAAGACATCTTGTTCGGTCTTACCTGGATGATAATAGGAATGTCAGTGGTCCTTCTGTAGAAAATGGCCTGTGTGTCAAAAATGGCATGCACAGTATTCTTCTGAACAGGGGAACGGACTTCTTCCTTTCCACACTTGATGACCAGATATGGATTTACACCTGGAACAAAGTGGTATTTGTTTTTTAACTGAGTGATTAATGTTTCCTTCCTAGAGGGGAAAGAAGCTATAATTTCACAAAATCAAATCTGGAAATTTCCACGTAACAGGAGCACCACAATGATGTAGAATGCAAGAATGTTTGTTCTCTTGTTCCTTTCCTTTCCCATATATCATACAGGGATAAAAAGTGACTGCTACGTAGACATTTCCAAACAACGTTCATGTTCCATTCCCTACCAGGGTTGAAATCTCTGGACTAAAAATACCAATGGAGATAACCGTTGTTGATAATGTTTTCTAATCATATATGCAGTAACTGAGACAGCAGTTTGCTTTCCTGCACACCCCTGCTATTCTTACTTTCATTGGCGTACTTCTTCTCCAGTCCCTCAGCACTGTGAACAGTGATCTGGGTAACCACTTTTGGGTAGCCACGTGCCAGGTTCCAGCAAGACATCTTGGGCATGTCCAATGTCAGCTCCCTAGAACATGAAAAATGTGTCACCTCATGATGAACTGGACCTGCCTAAACAGACTTCATTTTTGAATCATGTAAGAAGCTGACATTTCCCATTCCTTCACAGGCATGGCTTATATTTTTATGAGGATGTTTTTTCTCTTTTCTTTTCTCTTTTGCAGACCTGGCACTTAATGATACAAGAGGGCACAGCTGGAGAAAAGTGTAGCATAAGCTACCCAGCATTGAGAACAAGATAGAGGAGCCTAGTGACTCAGAAAACATAGAACCAACCAGAGAGATAAAGATAAATTACAAGTGACAGAACGTAAGTGATCGATCCCTTCTCCTTAAATCCCAGATTAGAACTCTAAATCTCAGATCTGCATCGGAGAATTTTCCATAGCTCTACTCTGAGAAATATTTTGACCACTTTTATTTCAATTAGCGAGGTCAAATTTGAGAATATTGTCTCTTTGACTGAATGCATAGAGAAAAATGGATGAAAGGGTTAGACTCAGAGGAAAAGAGAGCAAGGGTTTGCAGAGCATCACAATAAAACTGAACCTGAGCTGGACAGGCACTTCAGAGAAGATTCTCAGCAGAAATTCGCTGGTGCGGCCATGCTGGAACATGGTTGGAACAAGCACATAGTTGCCCTTCTTCAGATACTTGCTCAGAAACACAGTACGGGTGTCGATATAGGTGGAAGTCCCAGCACGCTCCTGAATATACAGGTGGTGAAGGCGGAACCTGCGGTTCATCTCCACCTAGAAGCAAGCCGAGATTTCCATTCTGTTAAAATCAGAGCTTTTCTGTTAGAAAGTCCTACTTCTGCTGTCTTCTTTATCCCTTCTTAGTTTTCCTAACTCTAACCCTTCCTAATGTAGTCTCTGAATGCTCTTATTTTTTCTCCTCTAAATGCTGTTCTTACCTTGAAGAGCTCAAAGCCAATGATGTAATTGTCAGGTCTTCCCATTCGGCGGTAAGTGCGTAGGTCCTTCTGCTGCAGCGACATTATGACCTTATGACCATCCTCAGGCACAGTGAAGATGTACTGAGGGAAATTCATCAAAAAGATGAATTAGTACTCCAATTAAAGATAATCAAATCTAGGCTGGGCAGTGGTGGTGCACGCCTTTAATCCCAGCACTCGGGAGGCAAAGGCAGGTGGATCTCTGTGAGTTCGAGGCCAGCCTGATCTACAAGAGCTAGTTCCAGAATGGGCTCTAAAACTACAACAAAACTCTGTCTCAAAAAAACCAAAAAAAAAAAAAAGATAATAGAATCTAAATTTCAGGAAATAAAAATCTATAATGGGAAACAGAGTCTCAGGTCCATCTCTGGCCTTTACTATTGACCATAAAATGATATCACAGAAAATTAATTCACTACTAAGTAAAGATCATTATACTTGCTTCTTGCTGTGACATCTGGTGTGTACTGAGAGGCAACTCCATTTTTAGGTCTTTGGTGTGAAAGAGGGTAAGTTTTAATATATATGTTCCTGAAAAGTTAATCATTTCTTCTTATTATAACCCTGTGTTTAAAGCTATATACAGAAGGCATTCATAATCCACTCAACCAGGCTTTGCCATATAGCCCTGGGTAGACTTATAAAGACAATCCAGACATTTGAGCAGCCCAGATAAGGGCCTCAAAGGTCAATCTTGTGTATATACATGTAGAGAAGCCATTCTCCCGGTTTGGTATTGTTGCTTAGTACCTGAAACTTGTATAGGGTTCTAAGTGAGAGTGATGTTGGGGAGGGGTAACAATTATAAAGTTTCTCTGGGGACCATTAAGATGGAAATGGCAAAGAAAATTATGAGTTAAGGAAACCATTTTCCAAGCCTCAGTGTCCTCCAAATTGCCTGGGCAATAAGATCTGTTAGAAGAAGAGAAATGTCCATGGGCAATGAGGCCGCAGCACAGCCAGAGTGACATCTGCTGTGCCTTAGCCCGTCTTCATACAGGCCATTATAAATTCAAGCTTGGGATGCTTGTGGGAGTTTTGCTGTTGTTTTCTTGGGATGTACCTGGTTTGACCACTGATAATGTCACCGATAATAAAATGGCGGTGGTAGACAGCTGGAAGGAGAAACTGGCAGGGCAGTGATTTCAATCCTGAGAAAAAAAATTACCTCATTCTCAAAAGGAAAAAGACAAGTTTAATGATGGTTTGCAGAAGTGTGACCTATATGAAAAGAGCTAGCAGTATGATGTGTGTGTGTATAAGGTGAGCAGTTAAACAGTAAAGACAAAGGAGGGGGAACTGAGACCGCATATGGAAGCAGATCTCTCTGCTGTGTGAGACCATCACCAGGAAGCAACAGTTACAAGCTGTAACATTCAGAACAGGAAGAGGCAGCTGGAGAACCTAACTTAGGTTTGAAAATGTTGCCAAGGCAAGTCTCCCTAAAGAGACCTGGTCTTCTGGGTCTTATGAGCATCTGAGTCAATCCCTGGGGGTTGTGGTTGAAGAATATTACACAGTAGATTCGAAGACCTGATGCTAAATGAATACTCTAGGGAGGACCAAAGCAAGATCTGGATTCTTATTCACTACCCGGGTAGCTTGGAGGCAATGGAAAGTAATTGACTCTAACCTGAGGATTCTGCAGGAAGGTATCACGGTTGTTATAGCAACCTCCTGATCGGTTCATCAGAGGGTCATCATCCACAGTCCAACATCCCACCACTGATTCCAGTTCCTTGCGGCCAAAAACAGGGTTGTTCACATTGCGACAGACATTCAGTTTGTGAAAGTTGTGGCAAAAATCTTCCAGACTCATCCTAAATGGAAGGGAACAGGGAAAGAAATGAAGATTGGTCTTAGTATGTATTTCTAATAAGAAAACCAAATTCCTTCTTGTAGAAAGACTTCTCACCAAAACTCTCCATCATCAGACATGACAAGCCCCAGGTTCTTGCGATCTGTTACAGTCAGTTGCTGCCACTCTTCAGAACTAAAAGCAAATAAATGATAAACAGATAAGTCATTGTGGTTGCCAGGATGTCAAAAGATGCCAGATGCATGAGGACTAGGCCTGCTTTATTTTATCCTGGCTGGGTTGCAGACCCCATGCCTGACTCGAGCTCAGAGATGTCTCTGGTATTTGACAGCCTCCTAGCAATCTACAGGGATAGGTTTGGGAGAACTACAAATTTGGAGGTGTAGGGATGAAAGTGAACTGTCACTCACATTTCACTCCAGGGACCACTCCATTCTTGTCTTCCCAATGGGTTCCTCAGGCGAACCATATACAGCTTCTCAGCACTGAAAACTTCCACGAGTCTTTCTCCGAGGCGGAGCTTGCGAATATCAGTCATGGTGTAGGTATGGCCCTTCAGTAGTCCCCAGTCTGTTTCAACTTCTTGTTCTTCCTGGCTGGGAGACTGGTAGCAAAGAAATATACATAAGGGCATAGAAGTTGGGAGACCCAAGTCTTGGATCCCCTTCTCCCTTCGTTGCACTGTATCAAGTTCTCCCTATGCAGATGGAAATTTGACCATGATTTCTAACCTATCACAAAAGTAGTGAAAGAGAGAAAATAAAGTAATATAAGAAGCTATTTTAAAAGTTCAAATTCCAAATAATCACTGTCCTACATTATTCTGAACTGTGATTTAAAAGTAGGGTAGGGCAGATTCATTCTTTGAAGGAACAGCTAGAACTTAAATATCCAGGAGCCAAGATAAGAGTAATAATTTACCAGAAGCTATTTACACCAACTTGGATGGTGCCTTGGCACTCAGTGGAATGTCTGAGGTTCGTGAGGATAAAAAAATTAATGTACCAGAGTGTCCAAGCCAGTACTTCATACCTATGTTAGCTTTCTGAGTTTCACTAATAGCTCTTTTTTTGAATCTCTGGGTTAAGTACAATGTTCCTTGTTAAATTTTGTTATCTTTTTTTTTTCTGGCCAGGAGTGTTCTGGGTGAACACAAACCTCAATGGAGCAGCAAATTAGGCCTCCTTTTGTGAATGTTTTGTACAGTTCTCCGAACAGCTTGTACTTCTCCTCAACAAGATCAGTGTATCTTCCTTTCTGCATGTCAACGATTTCAGCCAGTGTGCCCGTGAAGTCCATGATGATATCAGTAATGGTCAAACCATCCAAGGCCTCATAACAGCCTAGCAGTCTGGAAGCAAGTATGCAGCGTTATCTTGGTGAAACTATTTATCCAGGTCAAGGACATCATGTTCCCAAGAATTAAAACTATCACTGCTCAGCCTTTACCAGCTGGCTTTTCTCTGGATATGAAGTGGAAAATACTTTGAGATTACAATTAAAACTCTGGGGGCTTAGGCAATGTTGATAAATGTTAGTTCACATAGAAACTTCTTTCTACAGGCAGATGACAGGCAAGGTTAAAAAAGAGAAGAGAATTCCTTTTGGACTTTGGATTAACAACCTGAGAGGTTACCTAGCAGACCTGGAATTTAACAGAAGCAAGAGCACTTGATTCCTTTGATATCTGTGAGTCATAATAGGCAGACCCGGGGCTAAAGAAATGTCTTAAATCTTACTTAGATGCAGCCCAATTTTAACTCTGGGATTGAGTGGGAGGGAATGCATTCCCCAAAACAAATATGATCTTTCTTGTATCATGTATCATGGTCATGTATCATGACCACAGACTAATCAAACCCCTCCTTACTTTGCATAAGCTTTTTCCAGTAGAGCATTCCAAAACTCATTCATGGAGGTGGAGAATGAGAAGACCAGATCTCCGTTGATGGTAGGCAGCAAGTCATCAATCACCACCTCAGTCCATTCTCCAAAATGCCAGAAACGGAAGCGGAATATTCCAGCATATTTTTCTGGCTTTCGAGGATCCCATTCCTGTTCCTTATGGTTGGGAATTGTCTGGAAAGGTAAGAACATTTAGTCAAGTATTATTTGAAAGACTATATCAAGATATAGAGGTTATAGTAAAGTCCTAGGCAGACCCTATATCAAATGGAAACTTTCCAAAGCCTGGAGTATGGCAATTCTTCTACAACTTCTGTTTCCACAGGTCGGTTTTACTGTGCATGAGATTCTTGCTCTGAGTACAGAGGGATACTGGAGAGACAGTTGGAGGGGTTCCCATAGCTAATAAATAAGCTAGATGATAGACTATCCACATAGACGCATGATCAAATGTTTGAACATGTGAACAAGGCATTTAAAAGTAATATTAAGAGCAGTGAGATGGTTCACTGATTGAGAGCATTTACTCCATAATCACTAGTTCTGAAATTGGCGTCCCAGCATCTAAGGAACAAGCCAGGTGTCCCTACAAATGCGTGTGAGACCAGCTCCTCAGAGGGGAGAGACAGGAGGATTGGGGGGACATTATGGCTTCTAGATTAGAAGAGAAAACGTGAATTCTGGCTTCAGGGATATTGAATAGATCAAGAGTGCAAGAGGAAGATACTAAATGCCCTCTTCTAGCCTCTGTGGGTATGCATGGGAGTTCACCCTTCCACATGCACACATGCACCTATATACTCATGCAGGAAAATAAGCAATAAAGCCACAATCGTAAAAATTAAAACCAATAAAAACATAAAGCTTATTCTGGTTTGCCATGTCTAGAGTTTCATGTAGACTTTACACAATATGGATTTTAGTCATGTCAACAATAAAAACACATTTTTTGTTGTAACAATAAAAACAATTCTATTGTAACACTTGCACATAAGTATTTGAAATTTGTTTTTATTAGGAAAATTCTTATTGTCCCAAATAAAATATTCTTTGTTGTTTTGAATTTTATCAGAATATTAAGGAATTTTTGCGCTATGAACAATTTATTAGGCCCCTTTCAAGGATCCATTTCTGTTTTTCTCACATTTTCTGTTCTGCATCTATGTGTTAATGACTTTCTGGCTCCTACTTACTCCAGAGCAAATTGGTACAAAGACTACAATTTGAAGGAATATTAAGTCAAAGCATTACAAATGACAAGGAAAGAGCAGCAAGTATGTGTGACAAAGCAAGGCCAGCAAAATGCCAGTGTTAGAATAGAATTGGTTTAGATTTTCACTGTAAAATTCGGCTTGTCTATATTTGTGAAAATTCTTATTAGCATAAATTAGTCACCCTGATACTTCTGGCCTCATCAAAAAGTTAGACGCTTATTTTCTGTCAAGTTATTCAAGGAGAAAGTGGAAATAGACTAAGAGCCCAAAGAAAAGACAATACCTTTGTCCAGTGTGACTCCTGAACGGCCAAACAGGAAAATGCGGGGATCATTGACTTGTTCCCCAGTCTCCCCTGGATCAGCTGGTGGTTGCTGATGTTGCCCACAATCAGATGGGGGTCATCAGAAATATCCTGAGGATACAGAAATTTGTTATGCAGAAGTCTGGGAGGAGGGTTTTAAGTGTAGCTAGAAGCTAAGCTAAACAGAGCAGCCTATAGAGGAAGCAGGGTTAAGTGTGGCTAGGATTTTTATAGGTGGGATAAAGGTAAGGTTAGAGAGATTTGTGGTAAAGCACAAAGCCATGGATAGTGTCTACACAGAAAAATGACCGTGTGGTGAATAGCTGAAGAAATGGGATGAGAGAGGATGGCCTGTGCTGCTGGAAGGCCTTCGTCATTGGCCTTTGGAGGCATTTTTACCAAAGCAGCAAAGACTAGAACTGGAAGACTAGCACCAAGATTTAGCACATTGCATTTTGATCTCATTTTTGTCAGGATGAGATTTTCCCTGAAGTGTCTGTCCTTGGAAGGGCAATTGCCTTTAAGAGACAAGGTCTGACAGAGGTGAACATTAATGCATCTCTTTCTCTAGGAAAAATGAGTTAGGAGACCATATAGGAAGCCCATTTCTAACACAAAGCAAAACCAACAGCAGTTTCCATGACAACCTGCTTTCACAACCCCCACCTTTGTAGGAATATAAATGACAGCAGCATTAACGGCGGGTGTTAATAAGACATTCCCAGAACTACTTCAGCAGGCACTGTCTCCATGGTGTATTTTCCAAAAGTATCTGGCCAGAGAATGGGAGCAGTATTTGTTAGGGGAATACATGTGTGTTTTTACTTCAGAATAACATAAGCTGGGTCATTCCCATTGTGAGTTGGAAAGATGAAAGCCAAATAATGTAACTACAAAAAATGTGAGGAAAGCAAAATGGAGCTATTTTCAAAGTATAATCAGTGCCTAGAAGGAAAGATTTCCCAAAGTTCATCTAGTGATGGAAGGGATACTGTAGTGAGTGGTTGGATACTTGAGATGAATACTGATTGGTCACTGAACAAGGGAGAAACATTGAGGCACCACAATAGAGCGATAGGCATGAGCAAAGGCATAGCACTACATATGACATTATATAATTGCAGGCAGGATGTGGTTCAGAGCATCAGCACTTGCAGAGTTCAAAGCCATCAAATCTCAATTAAGTCTTGATAAATGGAAACAGTTTCATGGACGAGGCTGTTGGCCCCTAAGATGACATTCTGCATACCCTGCTGAAATAAATCCCAGTTGCAAATGAAAAGAAAATCTAGATCCACATCCTTTAAAATTATTAAATAGAAACAGTTATTTTTTTCTGGTGTATAATGTCTATTTTTTTAATGGATATAATTCTCCTTGATGAAGGGTCTGGTGTACAGAATGAAGCATTCCAAATATCTGTTAAAAGCCAAAATAGTTCTGGAAAGAAATAGACATTCCTGACAGGGATACATCCAAACTGAAGATTAATTGGGCATCAACCTGCCAAAAGGAAAGAATTAGGTGGGTTGTCAGCTTTGCATTTTCTGGCCTTTTGTTGTTGTTGTTGTTCTTGTTTAAGATGCACGTCACCACCTTTTATCTTAGGAGACTACTTCTATCTTACAAAATAGTTTATGGGCTGTCAGCTGCTTTTTCTTTTCATTTTCTTAGCACACAGAGAAGGTGTACTAGAATGAGTTAGGTCTTGATGTGTCTTCTTCTCTTTGTTTCCTCTGTTTTTCTAAGATGAAATTAATAAGCACCATAATTCTTCCCTTGGGTGGACACTTTATTTGAAGCAAACTGTAAAGCTATGCAATAATTTTTTGGATACAGATGAGACATAGGATTGTTTCCTGGCATAGAAAGTAGTCAAGTGAGTATTGATAGGTGAATAAATGTGTTTTTTTATATACTTCAAGGCAAATTAGTTGCTGGTTTTACATAGTGTTTCTGGGGGTTGAAGTTATTTTGCAATCTGCTTAATTTAGATAAGCAGGAGTCTACACCCAGTCAATACTTTTAATGTGTGAACTTTTACTCACAAAAGGGAGTAAAAAGACACATAAAGAGATTCAAAATGAGGAACTGAGTGATTAGTATCCACTTTGTGTGAATTGGATATAATTATTATTAATAGCATGTATTACAGCCTTATTTTACTTCAAAATTCCATGTAGAATACCTAACAGTGGGTTTTAAAATGTAATATCAGTCATGAAATATCAAAAACATGAGAAATATTAGAGACTATCTAGTCACTTCTTATATTACTGATGAAGAAGAAAAGGTCATCAGATAAGGGCAGCCACCCAAGTCTCTGGTTAATTAGTCAGTCATGAAGACATCTAGGTTTAAAGCCTTTGATTCTTCATAAAGGTATAATATTAGCTGGGTGGTGCTGGTGCATGCCTTTAATCCCAGCACTCGGGAGGCAGAGGCAGGCGGATCTCTGTGAGTTCGAGGCCAAGCTGGTCTACAAGAGCTAGTTCCAGGACAGGCATCAAAGCTACAGAGAAACCTTGTCTGGAAAAAACCAATAAAATAAAAGTATAATACTAAAGAAGGGACCCCAAGACTTTGGCTGACCCATCCCTTTATCTTTAAGCTTATCAATGGTCCTGTGTAAGGTAATAATATTGCACAGTTTCCCCATAGATATCCATTCCAGTACTGCATACTCTTTGCTCGACATTCCATTTTTCTGCAAGAGTTTCTCAGCTCTTGTTTCTTTTTTTTTAAATATTGCCAGTAAGCCTTGATTTCCAAAAGCCAAGTGACTGAGTATAAATCAGTCTTGCATGACATGCAAGTACCATGATGTGGAAGACAGAAAATAATTCTTTCTAAAGCCATATCTTCTACCTCTTATGTGAAACATTAAAAGACTACAAAACATCCAAGGAGGCAGAAAATATAAGAAGAATGAGCCAATACAAATCTGGCAGCTTTAAGAACTTTTCAGAAATAACTGAAAAATAATGAAATGGCTCTTAAGAGGCTTTTACTGTAGTTTATTGGATATCTTTTGTTGGGGTTTGAGAAGGAAGGTTGTAGATAATTTTCTGTAACTCCAAGCTGAAATGCAGAGCATAGATAGGACATTTCATCCTGAGCTATGCTGGCGTGGTAAAAGTGAGGTTCAGGAAGAGGCCACAGTTCACATATCCATACTGTCTGGGTGGCTTGAAAATAGTGAGGAGATGGAGGAGATGCTGTGTGTTCCTAATGGCTCCAGATGTGCTGGCACAGTTGAAATGATTCTTGAACTGAGCTGTTTGGCAAAGCAAAATTATTTCTTAGGTAGAAAATACATAATACCAAGAAATTGAACACAAAAAAGCTGGAGTATTCCCCAAATACTATCACCCCAAGATAAATGTTCTGTAAAGAAGGCGTCTTTTCTAGGAAATATATTATCTTGGCTGAGCACTGAGGGATGTCTCACTTTTTCTTGCCTCATCCCTATTCCCAGAAACTTCTGGTGGGATGGGAATTGCAATTATGAGATCTGTAGATCCACATGGATCACTCTATTTGGAACAATTAAATGCAGACCTTTAGCAATTATTTAGGCAAGTAACTTTTGATGGCAGCAAGCATTGAGATTCAGAGTAAACCACAAGGAACTACAGTGCAATAAAATATTCCTTATATAAGCAGCATGCAGAAAAGTAGAGGAAATTTCAAAAGCACTGTGTGTCCAGCTTGGAGAGCAGATAGGGGTAAGGTCAGCCCTTCAATTGGTACTTCATGATTAACTATTTCCAGAAGAATTAGAGGCTACCTGGTATAAAATATCCATTCAGGACCAGAGGGCTATGTGAGCTAACCCAAGTTGGCATTATGATATCCTAAGAAAATTGAACCATCTCTAGATGGAGAGTTTATAGGTAGATCTGGGCTCACAGACCAATGTTCTCTCAAGGATCTAACTTCACTTGCTGAGAATTTTTATTTCTGTGTGAACACTTTATCACCACTACAGCATTCTCTTCCTTCAAAGGAGAACTCAGTAAGGAACCTAGGAATAAATGCTCAACTTCAATATCCAGTCTAAACAGCCAAATCATTACACAGTATGGTAAGTGAAAGAATCTATGTAAGGTTATATAATGAGAATCTATATCACTGTATATAACTCATTAAAATGTAAATTTTAGTGGAAAAGCCTACAATAGGCAAATCTGGACAAATGAAAGCAGAATAGTGGTGGCTGGCGAGCAAGGAATAATTCAGTGGAAATAAATGTGGAGATCATTTATTTTTATTTTTCTCTATTTTTATTTTTATTGACCTCTATATTTTTCTCTGTTCCCCTCCCTGCGTCTCTCCTCCCATTCAACCCTCTTATTTTTCTCATTTTTAAGGTCATAATAGAACTATATTATTTATTCCTTCCTTTTCCTCCCTTCAAACTTTCCCATATACCCATCCACGCTCTCTTTCAAATTTCTGGCCTCTGTTTTCATTAATTGTTATTGAAAGCATAAATGTATATGTACATATATATGTATTCCTAAATATAATCTGTTCAGTCTGTATAATGTTACTTCTCTGAATGTTTACAAGACTCCCTGGAGGAAAGGCACTTCTGTTCCCAGTTTTCCTCAGTTATTTGTGTAGGGTTGAGACCTTGTGGGCTTCCCCTGCTCAGTTTGGCAGATCTTAACCAATTGATGCAGCTATTGTTATACCACTGGATTGTGCTAATATTTTCACAACTCTATAAATCTACCAAAAAGGTCACAATATACATGTCAAACATATAAATTCCATGTGATGTAAATTGTGCCCTCAATAAAAAATGAAAACTATTTGAAATACAGAATTTAAAATTAATATAAGATCTGGAGAAAGGGTACAAGTCTCTTCAGCTTTATCAGATTGTGTAGACAATAGAAAACACCTTAAAATCAGTTTCTATAGCAACACGTAATCGCTGGGATTTAAGAGAAAATTCATGAGTCATCTAAGTCCAAACTACTGTACCAAGTGTCATAGTCCACTAGTAGATGAGAATTCTACTAGCACAGAGAAACATTGCTTCTATTGTTACTCCCTCACTTGTTATCTTTTACCCAAGCCTATATACTATTCTTGGTTTGTTTTCCTTCATAAGGTTTTCCCAGCCATTCTTCTGACCATAATTTTAACCTGGAACTTCTTCACCTTCCTGTCCCACCCAGACAATGTAACAAAATGGCCATGAAGGAAAACTGAACAAAAGTCACTGGTAGTAGAGTCAGAACTTAGAAGTTGATCATGAGAGTTGACAGACGATCTTGTGTAGGAGCCCTTTCTTCTTCCACAGTTGGCTGTGCAAACTCCCATGAGACTTTGCTCCACGTAAGTCAGGGATTAGATGCATCTGACTCTGGGACACAATTGTAAGTGGATGTGAGTCAATCAGGAAAAAGCTGGAGTGGTTGAAGAAAACTGGAGAAAAAAATTTCTATGGGAATTTGAGAAGCAAATTCAGATTAAAATTTATACCTGCAGACTTACTGTTATACTGAAACTTAGTGGAACTTACTTCTCAAAAACTGTTAAGACTACAAGTTGTGTTCTCAGGAGGAAAAGAAAGTTAAAGGGCACATGGAAAATACTTGTGTGCCCAGAAATTTAGGAGAAAATCTGGGTACATTGGATCATTGTAAGAGTGGAAGAGTAAAGAAGCAGAGGTTTTCTCTGGAGAGTGTGGATAGTTGATCTGCCACTGGCTAATTTAAAACATATTTCCTGTGTATCTACTGCTCCTTTAAACTGGGTCAGAGCCAGATGTAGCGAGGCCCATGATTCCAGCACTTGAGGGAACTGAGCCAGGAGAATCATGAGCAAAAGGCTACCCTGGGCTACATAATAAGACTGTCTCCAAACCAAAAGAAAATCAACAACAACTACAACAACAATAACAACAACAACAACAACAATAACACACACACACACAAGAAACCTTGCAAATAGGAAGGAACAAGGTGGTACTCATTCTTGTATGTCAAAGAAGTTGAGTGGCTTCCTTGGAATACCATTGATATTTGGTATATATCAATGGGATACCATTGATACTTGAAGAAACTTCAAAAAGTTAGAGGTATATAGTCTTAGAAGATAGAAACTTTGAACATAGAATAGATAGAAACCTCAAGATTAGAGCTTTGAACAGTGGTAGAGAGCTTGCCTAGCATATACAAGAACCTGGCTTTAAACTTCAACCCTGAGGGAAAAAGTATGCCAGACTTAGTTCCACACACCTGTAGTCCAGCTGCTTTCACACTGGGTCAAGAGAACAACGAACCAAAATTTATTCCCAAATAAAATTTTAGAAAAGCCAGGAAAAGCAGTTCAGTGTCAAATCACTTACCTAGAGTGTAGGGTGGGAGGAAAGTTGCTTTTTCATGCCATGTATATTTAAAATTTAAAAAAAAACCTAAAAGGCTAGTTGGGGTATGAGGTTATGTGGTATGCAAATGGGAAAAAAGTCTAGACACTTTCCTGAAAACCAATAGCTCAACATTTGTAATAAAGCAATGAAAGGTAAAGACCCATCTGATCTTCCTGAGTCAAATCAGAGGAGCCTATAACTGTAGCTCAACTTTCCTGATGGGAGGCCAGAGAACAGTGACGTGGTTCTTAATCTCAGGCTTGCCTTCCATTCTAGTTGTAAAGGAATACACAGCTTTCAGGGAAGGCTCAGTTGGTAGCCAAGAACCTTACTTTTTACATGATGATCTACCCTTTTCAAAACCTTATGTAGCTTCTTAATTATATACTATAAAATAACATTTCATGTTTCAAGCATCAAGATACTATTTAATTCTTTAGTAGCTCAATGTCCACTGTCTGGGACAGCATATGGATGCCTGGTCGCAGGTCATAGTGGTGTGTTGCACCAAAGATGGCATTGAGAATGTTCTAGGGAAGGTTCTCAAGTGCCTCTGCCTTTGGGTTTATTAACACTGTTCTCACATCATATTCAGAGAGCATGGATCAATTCATGTAAGAGCAGCACCCTCACAATAAGGATGCATGTGAGCACTGTCAGAAAGTAAGCTACACAAGTGTATGTTTATAAAGGGAGACCCAAGCAATATTATGATAAGAAAGAAAATTTATGTGAGTCTATAGTAAAAGGCACACGGGCTGCATCCTTCCGCCTGGCTCCCGGCCGCCGAAATAATTACACAGAAACTGTATTCATTTAAACTCTGCCTGGCCCATTAGTTCTAGCCTCTTCTTGGCCAACTCTTACATCTTGATTCAGCCCATTTCTAATAATCTGTATTCACCACGAGGATGTTGCTTACCGGCATGAGTCTAACCAGTGTCCATCTTGGGCTGGAGAAGCATGGTGTCTGCCACACATCCCTTCTCCCCAGCATTCTGTTCTGTCTACTCTGCCCACCTAAGTGCTGCCCTATCAAAAGGCCAAGGCAGTCTCTTTATTTAACCAATGAAATCAACAGAAATACAGAAGGACCTCCTACACCAGGAGTCAACTCCTGAGTCAAATCTTAGTTTGCCAGTGATTGGATCTTGAGTGAATCTTTACCTTCTTCTTGGAGACCTAGTTCCTTCACCAATATGAAAGGCAAAACATCTACTGTTTTTAGCCTTGTATTGCTTTTACATTTATTTTTATTTTATTTATTTTCATTTTATGTCCATTGGTATTTTGCCATGGGTGTCTGGTCGCCTGGAATTATAGTCACAGACAGCTGTCAGTGTTCAGAATTGAACCTAGGTCCTCTGCAAGAGCAGTCAGTGTGTTTAACCATTGAGCCATCTCTCCAGCCCCCTACTTTTGCTTGTGTGTGTGTGTGTATGGTGTGGGCACATGTATGGCATGCACATGGAGGTTAGATGACAACTTTTGGGAGTTGGTTCTCTCCTTCCACCATGTAGGTTCCAGGGACCAAATTCAGGTCTCCAAGCTAGCCAGCAATGAGCCATGTTGCAGACCCCTGATATTTTATTTATTTAATTTTGGTTTTTCGAGACAGGGTTTCTCTTGGTAACCCTGGCTGTCCTGTAGACTAGGCTGGCCTCAAACTCAGAGATCTTCCTGTCTCTGTCTCCTGAGTACTGGGATTAAAGTGCCAAAATGCCCAGCTGCCTTTGATTTTTTTAAATAAAAAATGAATTACACAAAAGAAATTGTAACATACCTACCTTTCTAAGCCATGATCAATAAGAATGAAGTGCAATAATGTATAGACAACTTCAAAAAAGAATACAATCCATTCCAAGCATGTCACAAATGCAAATTCCTTTTGCCCTTCTCTTTTATGTTCATTCTCCATCCGTCCACACATACATTCCCTAACCATTGAACCTTACTCTAGAAGGAGTATTGTTTTCCTTAGAGGAAAAAAAATAGATGTGTGCCATAATGGTTAAATTTTTTTCCCTTCCCTGAAAATCCATCCAGGATGCATTCTACAGGATTTAGACAAAGAAGACAAAGAACAAAGAACTGAGCTAAAACTGAGGAGAGAAGATGCATCTAAAGACAAGCCAGCACAGGAAATGCTGTCTACTTGACTTACATCTGGGAAATGGCTTCATGCTGGCTTCCAATTTTGCCACCCACCAGATAGATCTCTTTCTGTCTCCTTTAAGACTTCGCCCCCATTAATCATTCTCTCAATAAACTTCTCTCAATTCCATTCTTTCTTGTCAGCTACTTCTGCTGCTTGTTATCACCTCCATTCATAAGTTCGGTACCTCTCTCTCTCTCTCTCTCTCTCTCTCTCTCTCTCTCTCTCCC
>PVIU01024499.1:0-25449 GCA_004026605.1 Ondatra zibethicus
CCCAACCCCACCCTGCCACCACCACCCCATCCCACCCAACCCCACCCTACCACCAAGGATGACAGCACAGGCTCCATTTTCCCTTGTATTTCTTGATTGCTTTTATTGACATAAATTACTCAGCCTCTCACTTGTTTGGTGTGAAAACATCATTTTGATCCATCAGGGCACATTTGCTTTCAAGCTCAATGCTTATCTTACTGTTTTTCCATTTCTAGAACCAACTATCTTCCTGTTTCAGCTCTTGCTTTCTATTCTTCTGCTCCACACAGGAACAGTATGAAAGCTGCCTTTGATTAGGCTTCAGCTTGTGAGCCACATATCTTGAGTGCTTCAGTAAGGACTGTTTTCATTGAGAATAATTCTTCCTGAGGGAAGAATAATTCTGAGATCTAACGTGAATCTCCTTGATCTTAATTAAAACCATGTTTGTCTGTTTTACTATAAGAAGTATTTCTTCCTCCACCTCACAATTCCAACCTGGTCCTTGGAGGAAGGGTCTCTACCTTCACCCCTCATTAAGGAGCCTAAGCAGGAAATACTGAAGAGCTTAGCTTGCTTTGGGCCACATTTCTCACAGCTGAAGGGCCACCGAGTCTGTCTTGCACCAACCTTTCTTGATAGGGCAAAACAGGGTTCTATGCTGCTTTCTGCCTTCCTGGCATCAAAATATGTGCTGAAATGCATCCTGTCCCTTTCCTCCATGAGTGCTCTAGAGTCTGGGGAGCCAAAGAATGACCCAGGAGCTACTTTGGACCCCAGTTAGAATGACATTCTCTAGTGCATTTTTCCTACAAGGAAGAGATGGAAGAAAGGGAATCAGTCTATAGGACTAGCCATTTGAAGAGTGTCTGCTGATCCCCCTAAGGTAATTCTTTATTTAAATATTTATTTTTATGTTAAGTGCATAAGTGCTTTGCTTGTGTGTATCTCCGTGAATCATGAGCATGTCATACCCAGGAAGGTCAGAAGAGGGCATCAGATCCTCGGAATTGAAGTTGTGTAAAGTTTTTAGCTGCCACAAGGATACTGGAAATGGAACCTGGGTTCTTTGCAAGAGTAACTGTGCTCTTAACCACTGGGCATCTGTCCAGCCCATTCCTCAATGAGGTAATTCTTGGGTCCTTTATTATTTCCCTCATTGCTGTGTCAAAATACCCCAAAAGAGCAGTTTTGGAAAGGCAGAGAGGGCTATTTCAGTTTCCTATTGGTGCAGTGCAATCCATTATGGCAAGAAAGGTGCAGTAGCTCGGGACAGTGTCCACAATCAGGAAGCAGGGAGAGATGAACGCTAGCATTCTGCTCATCATCTGCTCATCGTCTCCTCATCTAGAAGACAGATGGATACCCAGAGAAACACACACACACAAACATGCATATACACTTTCAGAAGTTTATTTATTAGTTTATTCTAAATCTAATCAACTTGACAATGAAGATTAACTAACTACAACAGGCCTCAACACCTCGCATCATTATGCTCCTGACCACAGGCCCCAGCGCCCACCATCAGTGTCCTCCTGAAGAAGTGTTTGTTTCTTTTATGGTTGCGCAGGCGGAATAAGGCTGCCTGCAATTGTCAGACTTCAGAGCAATCTTGCTGCTGTTCGTATGGTGTGGACACTCTAAGGGATCGGAAGAAAACAAGCTTGTTTATCTTTCCAGGATGTTTTTGGTTTTATCTGTGTTAGCAGAATGACCCAAGTGACCTGTTTTTAGGCAGCATTTTCTAAAATAGTAATAACTTAGTCATGGTCTCTGTGATGTGCACAGAGTACACTGTGTGGTCTCATCCAAATGAAATTCTGCTTTCCATCTTGCAGAATCCCAGAAGTCCATTTTTATTTCAATTACAAAAATAGCTTCTTTGTCTAAACAACAGGCACCACTCTGGCTGGTCAGGGAGCATGTGCCAGCCTCACACATTTCATGTGACCCAGCTGAGAGTCCTACTCCCAGGTCCAAGCATAGATGTGACATGCATTTTGCAAGTTCAGTCATCTTTTCTTGTGACTTAGATAAAGGAACATGTAAAAGGTAGGGGGGCTGCCTGATAAAGAAGTTTAGATCCATTGGCTTAGACTTTATTTTCTATTGTACAGAATTTGGGGTTACTACAATCTAGATTTCTATAGTAAAAGTGGTTTTGCAGTTCTGTTAATAACACATTGCAAAGATTATCTTGTTCCAGCTTTTTAAAGTCTTTTTAAATAAATTCATATATTTGTATATTTACTTGTTATCTTTATTTTATGTGAATGAGTATCTTGCATATATATATATATATGTATGTATGCAGTACATGTACATCTGGTGCCCTCAGAGGCTAAATGAGCAAAATGGAAAAAATGGGGAGGGAGTGCCAACTGAGGAGAAGGGAAAGAGTTCAGTACAGAAGGAGAAGGCGGGGAAAGGGACAAATAACACAACCACTGTTTGATAAAGTCTCAAGGACTCTTGTTATATCTACCTAAAATCATACACAATGCATATAAGTGCACGTGTGTACACATGTGTGTATAGGAAGTTGGACCACTTGAGCTAAAAATGCTCCTCATCAGAACCAGAGACTAACAAAACCCCAGTACCAGCCATGAGAAATCTCCTTTAGATCTGGTCAGGGTAGTACACACACACACACACACACACACACACACACACACACACACACACACGCACACACACACACACACCCCAAACAATGTAGACTGGCTGCTGCCCCTGGCTGCCTCCCAGAGGTTGAAGCTCCTATTACTGAGGATACTGCACATTTAGAACACAGGCCTTAGATATTTGAGCTGTAGCTAACCCTAAAGTCTCCTTCCTGCAGTCTACCATCCATGATACCAGAAAATACTATGCAAGCTGCCTCGGGAGGGAGCCATAACATAACCAGCATGGCAAGATACACATGAAGGTTCAATAAGTGGGGCTTACATGTTGACAGCAACCAACAGCTGTCCAGCTGGACTTAAGACCCACTCATAGGAGGGAAACCAAGCATGGAACTAGAGATCTAGCTAACTTCCGTGGGCTAGTGAGGTCATGGGTCTTAGAAGAGAATTTACTAATGCCACTTTGCTAGATCGGTGTAATCCCTAATTGTTGTTGTTAACGCACGAGTGGGGCCCTAGCGAGTCCCAAGGTGAGTGAGGACCACTCGAGAGACTTTTGCAGCGGGTCCCATGGCAGGTGGGTTCAAACCGTGGTGGGTAAGAGAATATGCCATGCAAACAGAGTTTGAGTGTGGAGTTTATCTGAGATTAAGGGATTGGGAAGAGAAGAGAGAATGGGAGAGGGAGAGAGAGAGGAAGAGAGAGGGAAGGGAGAAAAAGGGAGAGGGAGGAGAGGAGACAAGAAAAGTCCTGCCTATTCCTTCAGAGGAACAGCCAGAAAGAGAGATTAGGAATGGGTGGAGCTTGTCTCTCTCTCTCTCTCTCTTTTTTTAAGATTTATTTATTTATTATGTATACAACATTTTGCCTCCATGTATGCCCACATGCCAGAAGAGGGCGCCAGATCTCATTACAGATGGTTGTGAGCCACCATGTGGTTGCTGGGAACTGAACTCAGGACCTCTGGATGAGCAACCAGTGCTCTTAACCACCAAGCCATGTCTCCAGCCCCTGGAGCTTGTCTCTTAAAGGGACCTTTGCACCTACGTCCAGACTAGGACCCTGGGCTGGCCAGGGTACTGCCTGGGTGCTGGGCAGGCCAGCATAATGCCTGAATCCTAACACTAACTACATTTTAAATCTTATTCTTATACCCACCCACAGATAAGTAGCTTTTGCCCCTCATCAAAGAAGCTTCTTTTTGTCAATGGCTAGAGACCATCATAGAAAACCATTAAGAGGACACCATACAGATCCTGGGGAGCCCATCCCCAATGATTACATCTACATTACAGTTCCTGCATCTATGACTCAAAGACATTGTGGAAGAGGAGACAGAGAGATTGTAAGAGGCAGAATACCAAGAAATGCGCCGTTAAATTACTCCCTCATAGAAATGGCCTCATAAACAAGATCCAAATGGCAGTATCGACAGACCTGCTAAAGAGTAATGGAGAAAGTCTCACTAGGCCACACCTCTAGACCAGGAGCTACAAGCAATTCACGATTGCTGAGGAAGGGAAAATTGGCCTGTCCTGAGGATGAAGCCCCTAACAAAGTGGTCAAGCCCTGAAACATACACACATAACAAAAGTGGACTCAGTGGCTTGTAATTTTATCTATTTGTGCACACATATAAACCTATCTGTAACAAAAATCAGGTTAGAAAAGGCTGTTAATTTGAGAGTGGGGACATGGGAGAAGTTGGAGGGTCTTGAGGGAGGAAAGGGAAAGGAAACGTGATATAATTAAGCTTAATTAAGATATGAAACATTTGTTATTTTAATTTTATATTATGAACAACTTGCCTGTGTGTATCTGTGTGCTCCATATGAAGCCTGGCACCTTCACAGACCAGAAGAGGGCGTCAGATGCCTTGCAACAGGAGTTGGGAATTACAGTTGTGAGCTGCTGTGTAGGTGCTGGGAACCAAATCCGGGACCTCTGCAAAAGCGTTGAGTGCTCTTTACTACCGAGCCACCTCTCCAGCCCCCTGGTAGCATTCTTAAAATTTCTTCTTTTCCCTTTACCAGCTAGCTATATCCTTGACAGAGGGTTAGTGCATTTCTCAGGCTTTACCAAACAAGTTTCCTTTTTGCAATCATGGTGAGTAATGCAGATGCCCACAACTGATCGGTGTGTAGAGAATACGAGACCGTGGAGTGTCCAGGTCTAAGTGTAGTAGCTATATCATCTCCATCCTCTCAAGGTTCAGGAATCACTGTGGAAGAGGACAGAGACATTGCAAGAGCCAGAAGTAGCAGGCACCTGCAGTGAAACCGTATTTTGCTGAGCATGAAAGGCCGTTGCCTGTGTGATCTCACAACAGCTATGATTCCCGCACAAGATAAGCCAGCCAGAATCCCAGCAGGGATGGAGCTCGAGACGTCCCAACACTAACTGAGGAACTTCTGGCGATTGATGGCTTCCAGGGAAGGTAGAGTCAGTTTTCTTCAGTGATGTGGACTGTGGGAGGTTCCCCAAGCTCCAGCAGGTCGTCCTACACCCCCACATGCACAGGTAACACTAAGCGGACTCAGTATGCTTTAAAACAGAACGCATGAGGCTGAGAAAGCAAAGTAGTAGGGAAGAGAGTTGGGGGGAATAGGAAGTGGATTTTTATCAAAAAACATCATATACATGAATGAAATTCTGAAACAACAATTAAATCCAGTCTTTAATTCTTGTTTGTCAATCAAGTAGTGCTGTCTCAGGCTGAACTATCAGATTATTTGTGGTTGCCATAAAAAAAATTTTCTCTCTCTCAGGCAGTTGACAGTTCCTCCAAAAGTGAACCAAAGAACTCAGAAGTAAAGATGTATGCCACTTCTTATTAAACAGAGAACACATACTATTCACATAGTATTTAAATAAAAGATGTAGCTATCAGCTTAATAAAAACACATAAAATGCATATATTAGTTCTATATTGTGAACTAATTAAAAGACACATAGAGGGACTGGAGAAGTGGCTAGCTGGTTATGATTGCTTGTCATTCTTCCAGAAGACCCAAGTTCGATCCTCAGTACTCATATGCTTATTCACAACCATCCATAACTCCAGTTCCAGGGGTCCAGTGCCTTCTTATGGCCTCTGCAGGTAGTATGTGGTACACAGACATATGCAGTCAAAATACTCATACATATAAAATAAAAAATCTTATTTTAAAGTTGCAAAAGAATTTTGAAAAAATAAAGACACAAAGTTCTCTGAAGCTAAAGAAGAGAAAATTAAAAGACCAGATGGAGACAGAGCATGAACCTCAAACACACAAACACATACACACATACACCACATACACACATACACCACATACACACACACACACACACACATACACCACACACACATACACCACATACACACACACCACATACACACACACATACACCACATACACACACACACACATACACCACACACACATACACCACATACACACACACACACACATACACCACACACACATACACCACATACACACACACATACACCACATACACACACACATAAACCACATACACACACACACACATACACCACATACACACACACACACACACACACACACACACACACACACACAGAAAAGAGAGAAGAGGAAACTCAGCTGAGTCGAGGACATAAGCTTTAAAAAGTATCTACCCCAAACTATGTATTAATTCATACTAACTGTGAGAACCAATAATTCAACAATTAATTTATAGGAATTTGGCACACCTATAAATAAAATACAACTATTACTAAAAAATGAAATCACCTGCATACATTAATTTCACATTAATTTAGTTGATGTGAAAGGTGGTGGATACAGAAAATGAATCATTTACTCTCATTTCCTACCCAAGATGTCTGCCTGTGCTCTTGTATTTCCTTCTTTAGTGCCGCCTTTTAATAGGCATTCTTAAAACTCAACCTCCATCCTCATACAAGGGACATGAGACTGGTGATGTGGAAACAGCCTCAGTCCTTACACCACAGAATCAGTCGAGTTTCCCAGAAAACAAGTGGTTAAACATTAGCTTGCCATGGCCTGGAGAGGAGAAACCAACACCACTGGTAGATTTCTCAGAGATATACAGCTCTATCGCCACAGGGAGGCAGTGGAATGGGAGGCACTATATTAAATATTAAATAGTCACTAGAAGTGCCTGGGTCCCAGCCTGCATGCATGGCTTTCCCACCATCTGTTGAGCCTTGTGGGTTTCCAGTCCTTTGGTCAAAGCAAGTCCCACGGTCAGTCCAGAGTGCACACAGGGTCTCGCGTGACCAACCTGGCGCCAATCCTAAAATCATCAAACCCTGCCCCGCTTGAGCTACCCTGTCTCTCCCCATGTCACACTTCTCACCTGTAGAATTGCCTGGCTTTGGATAAAGAAGTCAAGAACAAAAATTTAGTAATGTGTATGTAGAAGTCACTTATATTAAAAATGTTAAAATAACACAATACAATAGACACAATACAATAAATGTAATTGACAGTACCTCCAATTTGGCTCATTTTGTTACCTACATCTGCCCACCAATCTTTCTAAACATATCCTACCCTTCAATTTTATCCTTTTAAAAATTGCTTGGCATTTAATTCTCTCTCTTCAGAGATACAGTTGGCCAGACAGACTAGAGAGATGGTTGATAGATTGGTGCTAGATTGATAGATGGATATTTGTCTGACTTAGAATATATTTTTACTTATTTTATCCCATAGACTCTGAGCTCTTAGGAAGTATTTTATTACATCATAGAAAGAGAGAAAAAAAAAGAAACTAAAAAACTTGGCCCCAGTAGCTCACATACACAAGTACTTCCCAAGAGCCAACATTGTTGTATAATATTTTTGAGGCAAGCCCAGGAAACCTTTCTCTAGCCAAATATTCCTACATTTACTTGAATCAGTACAACATACTTTGTGTGTGTGTGTGTGTGTGTGTGTGTGTGTGTGTGTTTATATATGCTCTTGAGTGCGTGTTGTGTGCAGGTGTACGTGCATGCACATATGTATGCTCTGGGACATCAGAGAATCATGTCCCACCTTGTTTATTGAGACGAGAGTCTCTCATGGAACCTAGAGGGAATGATTCCCAGCCCCCTGTCTGCCTCCCCAGTGCTAGGCTTAGAGGCTTGTGCCCCTTGCTGGTTTTTACATGAGTACTGAGGATTACTTCAGTTCCTCATGCTAGCACAAGTTGAGCTATCCAAGAAAAACAAGTGATGGTAAAATTAAAACAATTTTTCTTATAGTTTCAATGTTTTGATTTGGGTGTATTTTCTGTGTGTATATTGTCTATGTTGGTGTGTGTTTCTCTTTGTGTGTATATTTACATGCACAAGTGTGTGTATGCATGCACATGGAGGCCAGGTTTCTTCCTTGGACCCTGTCCACCTTATATTTTGAGACAAGGTCTCTCCCGAGCCTAAAGATCACTGATCGTCTAGACTGTAGGCTTTGGAGATCCACCTATCTCTGCAGCTCCCCACCCTTGTCAGAGTTACAAAGTACACACCATGCCCAGTTTTGACCTGGGTGCCAGATGTCTGAATTCAGGTTCTCATTCCTGTACAGTGGGCACTTTACTAACTGAGCCATCTTTCTAGCTCCCTATTATTCTCATTTTTATTAATATATATTAACCATTAAAATACTAGTTTTTGTTATAACATATACTTATATGCATATGTGTTAACGAATGGCAACACTGATTCATGAACTGTCAGGGAGTAGTAATTAGTATCATTTATTATAATGTATTTTTATCACTTGTGAAGGAGTTCAATGTTATATGAACATAGATTTGAATTTATTGTAATATTGCCACTCAAAAAAAGCAAAAGTATACTTTATGAACTAAGAAAGGAGAGAAAATTGAATTACATAAGATTCTCAATTAAAACCAGAACACAAGCTAAGGAAGTAGTTGAGTGACTAGCATGCTAGCTGTGTGCAAGCAGGAGGACCTGAGTTCCGATCCCAGCACCCACACAAAAGCCAGGTGTGGTGGCGCTCATGTGGGAGCCCAGCACTGGGAGAGAAGCGGATCCCTCAGGCTGGTTGGCCAGCCAGCCTTGAAAAACAAAAGTCCAGGTTCAGTGAGAGACCCTGCCTGAAAAGTCAAGATGGAGCCTATAGAAGATAATTGAGGTGGACCTCTGGCCTCTACATGCACACACACAAGCAACATGTGTGTACCCATGCATGCACCCACACAAACATGTGTGCACACATACATGCACACACAAGCAACATGTGAGTGCACACACAAACATGCATGTACACATGCGCGCGCACAAACATGTGTGTGCACATGCATGCACACAAGCAACACATGTGTGCACATACATGCACACACAAGCAACATGTGCATGCACATACACACAAGCAACACGTGTATGCACATACACACAAGCAACATGTGTGTACACATACATGCACACACAAGCAACATGTGTGTACACATACATGCACAAAGAATAATTAATAATTAAAAATCAAGGCAGGAAGAAAGGAATCAAGAAAAACATAAAAAAATAGCAAATGGAAATCAGTAACAAATGCAGTAGATAATCCAGTTATATATCAATTATCCCTTTAAATATCAATAATCTCTCAGTTAAGATTTCTACTTGTGATAAAGTCTATGACAAAGGCAACTTGGGGAGGAAAGGATTTATTTCATCCTATACTTTCAGGTAGCAGTCCATCTCCAAGGAAAGTCAGCCAGGGACTCAAGCAGGGCAGGAACGTGGAGTCAGGAACTGAAGTAGAAGCCATGGATGGCGCCCCCCACAATGGGCTGAGCTCTTCCAGATCAATCATAAATCCAAACAATGCCCTGCAGACTTGCCTGCAGGCATCTGTTGGAGATACTTTCTTAGTTGAGGCTTCTTTGCCCAGATAACTCTAGCTTGAAGAAAACAACTAAGAGACAAGTGTGTATATACACAAACATGCATTTGTCTGTATAACACCTCTTAATATGATGCACCTAACAACAGTGTCAACATTTGTGATATAAAATCTGGGAAAACCCGAATGGGAAAATAAACAAATTATCTGCTCTTGTTGGAGACTTCAACGTTTCTCTACCTGAAGTGAACTCAAAACCATCAACTGACTGAAGGTAACCGACTTCTAGAAACTGCTCTATAGAATAACAGCAAAATGCTCCCTTTTTTCTCATGTGAAACATTTACCATGTTCAACCAATATGGGACCATAAAATACACTTTAGCAAACGCTGGAGCCTGGAAACCATGCGATGATGTCTGCTCTCAGACCACAGTAAGGCTCAAGCTAAAAGTCAATAACAGAAACACAGCCGGAAGGCCTCCAAATACTTGGACAAGAAATGATAAAAGTTTATACAACATCTGGGTCAAAGGAGAAATCTCAAAAGATTCCCAATTAAATGAAAAGAAAAATATTTTTTTACAGGCTGCAGCAAAAACAATACTTAGAGAGAAATTCGTAGTATTGAACGCATGCATAAGAAAAAACAAAAAGAACCATCTAAAGTCAGCACTCCAAGCTTCTATCATGGGAAACTAGGAAAGGAAGAACCAATAAAACTGGCAGGCAGAGCCATGTGCGCCAGTGTGCTCCTGTCCTCCCAGCGCACAGCGCGGAGAAGCAGGGGGACCATGCTTGGGAGCCCAGCCTGGGCTACATGACAAGTGGAAGACTACCCTGAATACACAGGGAGAATCTGTCTCATGTATCAAGAGCTGGGGATGTATTCCGTGATAGCGCGCTTGCCTGGTGCACAGCCCTGGGTCTGGCCTGGCGTGTTTCAAGAGAAAGGAGAGAGCGGGGAGGAGACGAGGAAACCAATCAAATGTGTAAAACAAAGGAAAACCTGGACAGCAGCGGCAAAGTCAAAGTCAATGAAGCTGAGAGTAAGAAGCTAGTAGAGAAACTTGACAAAACTAAAAGCTGGAGATTTTAATGACCTACATTTATTTTATTCAGTCTCTACTCTTTTTAAATTGACATAAAATTGTATACTTACATATAAGGCATGATATTTTGAAATATGTATCCACTGTGGAATGGCTAAATTAAACCCATTAGTACATGTGTTACCTCCCACATATTTTGCGGTAAAAACGCATAAAAACCATTCTCCTAGCGATCTTCAAACATGAGATCCCCGTGACTAACTCCAGTCCCCATGGGGTACAATAGAGTGCTGGAACTTAGCATTTTTGCCTTGCTGAAGTTTTATAGGTTCTCACCAAAATCTCCTGAGTTCTTCTTCACCATGTAAAATATGGTTCTTTGAAAATTTTGGTACCATCAAGCCCTTAACCAGGCTAAATTCAACAACAAGAAGAGGATGTGGCCAGGTGTGGTGATGCAGGTCTTTAATCCAAGTACTCAGGAGGATGAGGCAAGTAGGTAATTTCAAGGTCATTCTGGTCTATGTAGTGAGTTCCAGGCCAGGCAGGGCTACACAGTGAAACTCCTCTTAAAAGGAGGAGGGTGAAAGTTACTTATATTAAAAATGACAGGAAGACTGTCACAACAAAGCTTATGGGCATTAAAAGGGAAATAAACTTTATGAATAAATCTCTGCCGATAGCTTTTATAACCTGAGTAAAACTGACCATCTCTTTAAAAGACACAATCCATCAAAACTCACACGAGAGGAAATAGGCCTGGATCTAGTCAAGAAAATAAATCAGTGGTACAAAGCTTTCTCACTCTGAGGAGGAAACAATGCCAGTTCTCTCTTCTTTTCAGAAGGTGTACACAGAGATAGGAACTCAATGTATGGGGCCAGCACGCTGCTGGCCAAAAGCCAGATCATGGCACCACTGAAGACAAAACTGCAGACCAAAACTTTCGCGTATGTTGAGGATCTCAGCAGATGGTTCAGTGGGTAGGCTGGCTTGTGTGGCAAGTATGAGAACCTGAGTTTATATCCCTTGAATCCATGTAAAAAGCCACACATGTCTGTACATGTCTACAACCCCAGCATCGGGGGTAGGGGTGCAGACTGGCCTGGAGAGCGCTCTAGCTGGGCAGCCCAGTAAGATTAGTGTTTCTTCTTCAGCAAGAGACCTTATCTCAAGGCAATAAGACACAGAATAATGGAAAACACCCAACATCCTCCTCCCACTCCTGCAAGCATGCAGGGTACACACACCTGCACATTCGAGTGCATGTGCCAACCACATGTACACTACACACATGCACCACACAGGCGAACAAAGAATACTGGTACAAAAATGCTAAAAAAAAATGTGTTAGTAAACCAAATTCAACATTGTTTAAAAAAACTACAATAAAGTGAGTTCTGACATGCAATTTGCCCGATCTGAGTGTATGAAAGGTGATTAATATACCACATCAAAAAGTAAGCTGGGGAGAACTCTATGATCCTATCAATAGATCTACGGAAAAAAAAGTTTGTCAAGATTTCGTACTTAGTCATGCAGTTTACTGAAAGACCTAGTACATTGACTGCAGATCTTAAAGTCTCTTCAATACCGGACCATGGATGTCTTGTCTAAGGTGGCAAATGCAATGGCATGGGAAAAGCGACTGGTGCAGATTGATGGTGGAGGAGGGCCAGGACTGTCTTTGTTTACTGGTGCCACAGCAGACTGTGTAGACACCAGGAAAAATGGATCCCCAAAACCTTAGTTAAACTGAGAAGGCAATGAGCAAGGATGCAGAAGTTGGGCACACTGAACTGTTCTAAAAGTGGGGTGTATTTCTAAACGACATTAGATTGACTACTTTTCTTTCTACTGAGATGTCAGTCATCAGTATCTTCCTCTATCCTGTGGGCTCTCTATGATCTGCAGTGCCCATGGTCCTCAGACTACAGTTTGCTACAACAGTGTTTGTGCTATGCATTTACTTCCTGCAGCTTAGGTCAAATTTCCTGGAACTATGGTTTTCTGTCTTTTAGAACACATAGAACTTGTCCCTACATTTCCTCCCTTGTGACATCAATTCTTTAAGAATTTTAATTAACAATTTTTACAGTTGTTTTCGGTTTACAGAAAAACTAGAAGGTGTCTGCACCTTTAGAGACAGCTGAGTCCTCTGTCACTTGGTGCTGTCCGAGCTCTTCTGATGAAATGCTCTCTTGACCACTGTCCCAGGGCGCTCATCCTACTTTCCAGGTTTTCCTCTTCTCAGTTTCTCCTACTCTTCCTTTCAGTTCTAAATCTAAAACAAGACTAGCTTTTATAAAAGAAAAGTGGAGAGCAGAATTGTAACATGTAAGTCAAAGTAGAATCTTCTTAGTACAACCAAACCTAACAAACGAAAATATATATTGGGATCATAATGAGACATATGAAGAGCTATTGTTTATAAAAATAAATAAAAGAGAAAAGAAGGGCTGGATGGAGAGGTGCACACCTCTAACCAAAGAACCAGGAAGTTGGGGGAAACAGATTGTATGTTCCGGGCCAGCCTGGCCTACAAATCAAGTTCAAGATCCACTCTCAGGGAGAAAAAGGGATAAAGAAGTTCACATACTTAGTTGTTTGTATTATAGGTGCCCAATAAAAACATGAAGCCAGAATACAACCTACAGATTAAAATAATACAGGAAAACCTATTTTTAAAATAGGTGAAAAGTTTAATAGGCCTTGCATAAAACTGCAACTTGTGGTCAACAGCAACATGAAAGGATGCTTCATATCCTTATAGTTGAGAATACTGGTTAAAACCATGATGAAATAACATTCGATACACATTAGTTTAGCTAAAATGTATAATAAAATAACATCATGGCCTGACAGGTTTAAGAAGCAATCAGACAGTTCGTGTCCGTGTGGTGGAGTTTAAATTGGCATAACCACATTGGAAAACTGTTTGGCAGAATCTGCTAAGGCTCTGTGTACAGCTACCCTGCCTCCTTTACACAAACATCTATAGCAAATATGTTTCGAAATGTGCTTAGTACCACAAATCATAATAGCCCCAGGCAGGAAACTACCCAAATGCCCATTAAGAGCAAAATGGATACATACCATGGTATCTGCATGAAGCTTATACTGTGTGCAAGAATAAGGACACACAAACCACAGCTCACAGAACACAACCAGGAAAGCGCACAAGCTGAAACCACACTGAGGATGCCCAGAATATGTGGTTCTGTTTATGCAGAACACAAAATTGTCCAAACGAATCTTGGTGGGATTGAACAGTTTGGAAGAGGGCATGTTTATATGTTGAAGTCTTTTTTAAAAGAAAAAGGAAAAACTCAAAGTTGAAGAAGATGTGAAACCTAGAATCAGTTCCCAGTGAGAGCCTTGCATCTAGCACAAGAGAGGAGAATGCTAATATTAATATTAATGAATTAATACTAGTAGGTCCATTAATCGAACTAATTGCTTAATTAATGAACTGTAAGTTAGAGTGTTGTCACAAACACCAACGCCATAGATTTATCCTAGATGTACTGTGACAGATGAGCATATAAAGAAGACATAGCATACATAGAAGTTTTATTCAGCATTTCCTAAAGAAAAACAGAACCATGACATTTGCAGGGAGGTGGATGGAAGTGGAAGCCATCATGCTGAGTGAAACCATCCAGACTCAGAAAGATGAGTGCTGCATGTTTGCTGTCACACAGAGGATCTATATTTAAAATATGTAAGTCATGAAAGGGGCTGGGAGTGGAGCAAAGAGGGCAGCAGGTGGACACAGGCAAAGCACATGATCTGCATATCTGAAATATTATAGTGAAACCATTATTTTATATGCCAGTAAGAATATATAAAATACTGGTTCAATATATTTTCAGTAATTTAGGAGAAGCAGATAAATTTCTCAACATGTACAAACTGCCAAGACTAAATCACTAAGAAATACAAAATCTAAACAAATCAGCAATAAGTATGAAGTTTAGTTAATAGCAAAAATATATTTTATAAAAGGTCCAGGACCTGATGTCTCCATGACTGACTTCTGCAAACATTTAAGGAAGAATTAACCCCAATCCTTCTAAAACTTTACCAAAAAAATTAGAGGACAGAAAACACCCAAACTGATTTTCAAAGTTGGCATTACACTAATACCAAACCCAGAAAAGAAAAGAAAATTATAAACTAATATCTCTGATCAATACAGATTTAAAAATCTTCAACAAAATATTGTTGAGCCAAATTCAACAGTATATTAAAATGATCCTTCACTTTGATCAAGGGGGATTTATCCTTGGACCCAGGATGGTTAAACATATACAAACCAATAAATGTTATATACCATACCAACAGAAACCATATGATCACCTAAATAAATGTAGAAAAATGGCACTGGACAAAATTAAAACTCTTTCATGATAAAACATTTTTCTTCAAAAATCACTTGTAGAAAGGATTCACCTTAGCAGTGAAGGAAAGCCACGTGAGCTAGACATGATAAGCCCATCGAATACCACTTGAGGTGAAGGGCTGTGCCACCTCTAACCTAAGAAGCAAGGCAAAATGTCAGTCTCACCAAATCATGGACATCTTAGCCAGAAAATTAGACAAGGAAAGAAATAAAAAGCATCTAATTTGGAAAGAAAAAAATCTAATTGACTCTGCAAATGACATGGTCTTAAACAAAAATCAAACAAACAAAACAAAACTTACAGATTCCACCAAAAGCTGAATAAATGCAACAAAGTTACATGATACAAAAATCAGTGTAAGAAGTTAATACTTTGTATACACTGAAAATAAACTATCCAGAAGCTAGATCAAGAAAAAAATTTACAATAGAAACAGAATTAACCAAGGAAGTTAAAGATTTATACATTAAAAACCATAACATATTGATTAAAAAGAAGTTGAAGAAGACACAGGCAAATGGAAAATATTTTGTGTTCATAAATTGTCAAAATAAACACTGTCAACCTGTCTTTTTTTTTTTAAGCAACTTTACTTATTTTTTTTGTTTGTTTAGTTCCCAGACAGTGTTTCTCTGTGTAGCTTTGGCTGTCCTGGAACTTGCTCTGTAGACCAGGCTAGCCTCGAACTCAGGGATCAACCTGCCTCTGCTTCCTGAGTACTGAAATTAAAGGTGTGCATTCCCACACCCCCCAACCTGGAACCTCCCACCCGTGGCTAGAAAACAAACTCTATTAAACAAATATCTACCATAAATGCTGAAGCAGCATAAGAATACTGCTTGATAGCGTTTATTATCCGGGTCAGTGACATAATTCCTTGTAACACTCTTAAATACTTCTGTGAAGTGGCCTTCATTCCTTTCCTATGTGATGTTGTCTGTGCTGGCCAACAAAAGAGGAAGTAAAACCCTTCTGGGAACAAACACACATGGGCACACAGACACAGGGACAGATCCCCGAGGTAGCACATAGGCAAGCACAGATTCAGACTCATATGACAGATAAGCTGTTTTTCTTTCGGGGTGTTTTGTTTTATCTATTTTTTTTTTATTCAAGACAGGGATTCTCTATGTAGCCTTGGCTGTTATGAAACTCGCTCTGTAGGCCAGGATGGCCTCAAACTCACACAGATCCGCCAGCCTCTGCAGGGATTAAAGGTGTGCACCACCACCCCCGGCTGACATAAGGTGTTTTGTCTCACGGTTGTCTACTGTCGGACGGTAACTGAGACCCTGCGTCTGCTTTGTCACCCTTGCTACCATGGAAAGCGCATAGGTGTGGGGAGAGGAGAAGAGGTGGAGGTGGAGGGAGCTCACTGGGACCTGGGTCAGGGCCTGTGCGAGTCTGAGAGCCTGCTGCCCAGGCTGCTGTGAACCGCTGAGGTCTGGGGGAAAACAGGGTCTCCCGGGGCCCCCTGGGCGAGGGTTAGAGCTTGAGGTCCAGGCTGCTGGGGACCACTGAGGTCTTGGAGAGAAGGGGCTCTCCCTGGATCCTGCTCTGTTTGAGTTCCTCTCTTGACATCTTTCAATGATGAACAGTGATGTGGAAGTGTAAGCCAAATAAACCCCTTCCTTTCCAACTTGCTCTTCAGTCATGGTGTTTTATTGAAGCAATATGAACCCCAACTAAGACACCATCCAAAGCAATCTATGGATTTTATGCAATCCCTATCAAAAGTTCAATAACATCTTTCATAGAAATAGAGCAAATCCTAAATGCATACAGAACTGCAAAACACCAAATAGTCAAAGTCATCTTAAGCAAAAAGAACAAAGCCAAAGGTACCATACTACCTGATTTCAAAATCTAGTGCAAAACAATGATACCGTGAGTAACATGGCACCAGAATAGCAAAACACATAAGCCAAAGACCCAAACACCAAGTCCAGAAAAAAGCACCAGAATTATGCTCAATTGATCTTTAACAAAAACACTAGGAGCAGGCAGTAATGCAAGGATACTCTGTTCTGGAAAAACTAACCACATTTAGAACTAACTCAGATCTTCACTTCATTCCACACATTAAAAATCATCTCGAAATGAATTAAAGATTCAACTTTAAGTTCTGAAACTATAAAACTACTGGGAGAAAATATAGGGGAAAGTTCCATGACCTTGTCCTAGACAATAATTTTTGGTGTTATCACTCTGAAAAAAATATGCTAACTGTGTCAAACTAAAAAGCTTTGGCATAGCAAAGGGAGTAAAGACTGAAGAGGGAGGAGCTACTTGCAAGCCATAAATCTGATAAAGAAGAATCCACAAACAGGCCAGGCACAGTACTTCATGTCTGTACCCCCAGCACCAGGGAGGATCTCAGAAGGATCTCAGTGAGGTCAAGGCCAGCCTGGTCTACAAAGCAAAAAGAGAAGAAAAGAAAAGGGGGGGGGGTAAGAAAAGGATTTACAGAGAACTAAAAAATGAGAGGGCTGGAGAGATGGCTCAGAGGTTAAGAGCAATACCTGCTCTTCCAAAGGTCCTGAGTTCAATTCCCAGCAACCACATGGTGGCTCACAACCATCTGTAATGGGGTCTGGTGCTCTCTTCTGGCCTGCATGCATACACACAGACAGAATATTGTATACATAGTAAATAAATAAATATTTTTTAAAAAATAAAAAATGAGAAAATATCATAATTAAAAACAAGCAACACTTGAACCGGTTTTTTCAATAGGAGAAATGTAAGTAGACAACAGGAACAGGAAGAATGCTCAGCACCACTAATCTTCAGGGGCCATAGCTCAATACTCCAATGAGATGTCATATGCACTGGGTTAGCATGGTTGCTATAGAAAAGATGGAGAGCAGGTGCTGGAAGGTGTGGCCGTCACGGCAGCATGCCCAAGCGACAGTTGCACTACTGTGTTCATCTCAGACTCTTGGTAACTAAGATACAGAAACAATCTAAATGCCTGTTGACAGGCCTAGTATAAAGAAAAGAGAGAAAGGGAGATAGGAGGACAATGTTGTGAATTCCTGCCAGTGGTATAAACATGGATGAACCCAGAGAACATTACATTAAGTGAAATAAGCCAGTGACCAGTCAAAAAACTTAGGACAAAATATAGACCTTAGGATACAGACACAAAATCCTCTAAAACAATTTTAGCGAGCCCAATCAGGCTACATATCTAAAAATTCATCATTACTAAATTTCAGTTATCCTAAAACTATAAAATCAATTCAGTATGCAAATAAATAAAGAAAATTTACATGTTAACAGATTGAAAAGGGATTGGCAAATGAATGATCCTCTTCATAGGTACAGAAAATCTCCGCATATTTCAATATCCATTCATGTTCTTTAAGACAAACTCCCCCCAAACCAGGAAGAACAGAAACCCTTTTCAATCTGATAAAGAAAATCCACCAGAAACCTGGCTAACACTGTAACTTGTTCCTGACCTGTTTTCCCCTAAGACTGTGGAAAATAAAAAAAAGAAAGAAAGAAAAGGATATCTTCTCTTGCTGTTTTCCATGGGAGCGCCCAGTTAATGTGATAAGACAAGAAAGCAAAATCCAAGTCACGACATTTGGAAAGGGCCATCTAAACTCTGCACACTGGCAGTGCGCCCACCCATGTGGAAAATCCGGTGGAGCCTTCCAAAATGCCACAGCCACAAATAAACTTAACAAGGCCGTTGAGCGTAATGTCAAGCAACAAAACCCAACTGTGTTTCTACATGCTAACAGCAAACAGCTGGGGATGGAAGAGTTCATAACACATTTGCATTATGAAATATGAATTATATGAGACTCCATTTAATACTGTGCTGAAGGAAGGAAACCATGGCTGACAAAGGACTAGAGATAGGCCCACACCTACATGGTCAATTGGGTTTCAACAAAAGTTACAGAAATTACTAGGGAAAAAAGTTGCTCTTTTGGAATCATGGGCAAATCACTTTGGAAAAAAAACTTTTCCATAAATGGGAATATGAAAAGAAGGATAAGGAGGAGAGAGCTACTTCTGCCACCTCAACACTCAGATCATCAGGCAAATGCCCTCAAAACCCATCCTAGACCAAAATAGAAAAGCAAAGACTACAAAACTTCAGCAACCAAAATTCTGATTTGGGTGTGGCGAAGATGTCTTAGAACACAAAGCACACCGTAAACTTTTGAAGGGTAGATATCAAAATTTAGAAGTTCTGTTCCTGAGAACATGGTTATGAAAGCAAAAAGGGAAGACACAGTTGGGATAAAAGAATTACCAATTGCCTCATGCATCTAAAAGGGAGCAGGTACGAGAGGGCGCCTCGCCAGAAATACATCAATTTAGAGCACATTTAAATATTTGGGATTGTTAACGATTAGGCAAACATAAATAAAACCACGACGGATTCCACTATAACCTCCCAGATGGCCAAAACTAGCGGCATGAGCTGTCGAAGAGACCCATACATGACACGCGCCTCCGGCAGGAAAGAGAACAACACACTCGTGTGAGGCACAGTTTACTAGTTTCTTAGTTTACTAGTAGAGCTGAATGTGCACTTACCAGAGGACCAGAAACTCCATTTCTAGTTATCAACCCCAGATAAATAGAAAGGAATGCCTACCGAATGCATAAATCCTCACTTTCCTGGTTAGTCTTTTTGCCACTTTTTCACTTTGACACCAGCTAAAGCCACCCAGTAAGAGGGACCATCAGCTGAGGAATTGCTCCCCTCAGCTCAGTCTGCAGACAAGCCTGTGGAGCATTTTTCCTATTCATGATTGGCTGTGGGAGCACCCAGACCACCATGAGTGCTGCCACACCTGGGCAGGTGGACCTGGGTGTGTATTAAAGCAGACTGAGCTGGCCATGACGAGCTAGTTAGGAAGCAGTGTTCCTCCATGGTCTCTGTATCCGGTCCTGCCTCCTCGTTGACTTCCTGGATTATGGGCAAATAAACCCTTTCCTCTCTAAGTTGCTTTTGTTAATGGTGTTTTATCACAGCAATAGAAACCTAACCTAGACACCCACCACAGGATTTTATTTAGTTATTCTTGCATGTCATTCATAATAATAACCAGACATTGGACAGACATTTTCAAGATACTCTTAACTTCATGTAGTATTACAGTATTGTATAATATGGTTTTTTTTTCTGCCACAGAACGATATATTCATGCTCTCCAGCGCTCCCATGGGCTACCTGGAGAGTTCAGCTATTATCTCTCTATCATCACAGCTTTCTTCATAATGTTCCAAAGCTGCACACACAGTATATATGTATCATCACCAGGTTAATGGAAAACGAATGTGTGCTTGTGCCTTGACAACACAGAACAAACTGGCAAGTGCAGCAACAGACCATAGTGCAGTAATGTCCTGCGTGATTCTTCCTGAGCTCCCTGCCTGTGGCACATGCCTCTGCCATTGCAGAGGCCCCTTCCCCTCTTCTCTCCTAGTCCCTACTCTCTAGCCCAGAGTCTGACACATATTAGGTGGCCAATTGATAACATGATGAATCAGAGACTTGTGTTCATAAAGTTCCCATTTATGCCTACTGTATTCATCCCCCTGGTTCTTTCTCGTGAACTCTATTTTGAACTCCTTCTCCAAAAAGGTCTTCACTCTGGCTCTGGTAGACTGCTTGGCTGAGTTACAGGAAGGTTAAAGAAAGCTCCTGGATTTGGTTATACTCCTTTATTCCTTCCTCTTGATCTCTGAGAGGTTTGAGCTGAGACCTCCCCCAGCCATCCTGTAGGTTCAGGCTCAGTGCCAGCCCCAGCCCCAGAATCCAGTTCGTTTGATAGTTGAGCCAAGCCATAGGCACCAACATGCAATTTGGCTTTTGCAGTAAGTCCTGAATCTTTCTTACAGTTTTGGCTTGTTAATATTCAAAAGCCCATGAAGAGGAGGCTGTCGTCACTCCTAGGCAGCTGGCGGGCTTTTCTCTGGTCCCATGACTATGTCAGCACTGATTGGACACTATTGCCACTGACACCAGCCCTAATGCTTGCTGTACAATCCAGCTTGGTCTCAAACTCACAAACCTCTTGCACCAAGCAGCCCTGAGAGCTGGGATTAAGGTGTACACTACACTGCTCTGCTCTGAAGTTCTTGAGCTGTTCCTGGCTTTCGTCTGCATGAGCACATGTTTCATCCTTTGGTGTGGGCATTTGATCTCTGGAGATGAACACCTAGAACCCACGCCACCCTGGAAGACATGAAATTTTCAGTAGAACCATAATGTAATTTTCATTTGGTTAAAGGCTTGTTCCCAGGTCGAACAGCCCACAGCAGTTATGAAGGAGGGCAAGTCATAGAGTAATGTCCTTGTGGACAGAGGGTGTTGTGGTTCAGTGGGTCAGGAGCCAAGTGAATTGCTGCTTCTTGGGAAAGATTGTTATTTCTGCTTGTATGCTTTTTCTTTTTTCCGTTTAAGTCAGAGACTCATAATATAAACAAGCCTGTGTTTTTCCTAATTCAGCTAATCCATTTTTCAGGATAAGCACTCTAGTTTTTTGTTGATCTTTGAGATGACATTAACTGGTGTGTGTGCATGTATGCAGTGTGTGTGTGTGTGTGTGTGTGTGTGTGTGTGTGTGTGTGTGTATGCATTCCAAGAACAGAACAGGGCAAACCCATGCCCTCACAGACTGAGAGATCAGTCCAAGTGCTCACAGATTGCTCTGTAATGTCTCTTTCCAAAGCATTGCATGAATTGGGCATTAAGGGTATAATCTTTCAGGGACTATTTTAATATGAAAACAGAACACTGTATCCAACCTTAAAGCGATCGCTGATCCAGGAAAATGAGCAGGCTGTATACACCAGAGTGAGAGAGTGTCCTTCCTCACCACCACACACCGCCTTTAAAAATAGACATAAAACACCATGGTGTACCCGAAATTCACAGTAAAATCTGACAATATTCCGCACAACACTTTAGGAAAATCCCCTCCTGCTTGGCATATTGATCCCAAAACTAAACCAAAAACTTGGTATGCATCCTAGTTCTCTTTGGATCATTATCTTTGTTTTTTTTTTTGTTCCTTCTCATAATTTATAAATTAGAGGCAGCAAGATTTGCCACACCAGGATGTTATGAGAGCTACACTGAATGAATGTGCTTTCTCAAGGGTGCATTGCAGGACAGCTTAGATAAATGGCAAAGAAACACGGTCAGTCTTCTGAAGCCACACAGAGTTTTTCATCAGGATTTCTGCAAGTAAGGACACTTAAAGTGTAAGGTCTCAGGGTGTTGTTGATGAGGGTAGAGCTCAACAGTAGAGTACTGGCCTCGCATGCAGAAAGGGCAGGGTTCAAACCTCAGCACTTCAAAAGCAAAATCAAAACACTACATTTAAAGTAAGGGATAAGAGGGCGGGGTTTCATCTTGTGTTTTCACCTCACAGTGATGTTCGGAAACCATTAACGGGGGAGCCCAGTTTCCAGGTCTGTGTATGAGAGCGGACATGTGTCATGGAGTGTGTATGGAGGCCAGAGGACAACCTCAAGCGTCAACCCTCATCCTACATCTCGTTTGAGACACAGTCTTTTTGTTGCTCACCAGCCATACATACATCAATCTCATGTGCTGCAAGCTTTTCAGTGCTCTCCTGTTTGGCCGCGATCTTACCTAAGAGTACTGGGAGTACAGACATGAATTACCACACCTGGCTTTATGCGAGTTCTGGGGATTTGGATTTACACCCTCACCTTTGCACAGCAAAGGCTTTCCCTACTGAACCATCTCCTCACTCCTTAGAAAATAATTAATTCTTGCTATTCTGTGTTCTTTTGAAATAAAAGTTGTAATAATGGCCCTGACTTGCATGGAAAGTGGGATTTTAAAAAAATTAACAACAACCAAAACCTTTTAAACAACAATGTTGTGCAACCCTTGACCATGTTCTTCTGATCCATTTGAGAAAGCTGATGAATGCTGTTTCGATAGACTAGAATTCCTCATCTCTTAGAACATGTAAGAAATACGAGACAAGATGACATGGTAGCCACGGAGCTGGTCAACTGGAAAACGCCAGGGTCTCCACAACTGCTCCTCGCTGATTAGTGACATTTCTGTGACGCTACCCAGCTATCCCAGTGTCAGACCAACCACTTCGGACATCCACAGGAGACTCCCTGAGCTGCTTCTTTTGATTTTTTTTTTAATTTATTGAGCAGAATGACAAAAGGAAAGGAGAATATAGTGTTGGACCTCAAATCCATAGCTTTTCTTTTTATGACAATGTGGAATTCTATATCAACAAATAAAATATAAATGGAGCCTCACTTTAATAGCTGCTATTAAAGTATCTAAATATTTATTCTATTTTTAAAGCACAATAAGAGCTAAAAAAGCCAGACAATACAAAATTGAACACATTATGAATATAAATGAATGAAATTAAAAGTTAAATTTTGTACTATAAATCAAAGTTTGCCATTCTTTTCTTATACAAGAAAAAAGGATTTAAATATTGGTTATAAGTTATTAAGACTAGTATAGCCTTTATATGCTAACTTGAACTATTTTAAATAAAGAAACATTCTAGAGGGTTTATTAAGTAGTACTGAAGAAAATAAAACTCTGTTATTAACACCGAATGGTTCCCGTTTTTGGCCTTGATAGAGAGCATAGATTGCTATAGTAGCCTGAAGGGTTATTTCACTTCTTTGACAGCATTGTTAGATTTGAATGGTTCAGCAAACACTAGGCTGGATACACAGGGTGACGTTTCCTGGTGTTCACTGGATTCTCATCAGCTATGTGCTAGCTGTGTTTGTGCCGTACAAAACTCACCCATGTGTTCCCTAATCCAGTCTGTTCATTTGCTGCTTTTATAATGGCCCCTGAATCCTGCAAGTGGTGTCTCACAAATTGAATCTTTTAATATTAGATTGTATTTTCATACTTACTGGACTATGTGGGGGAAAAGACCAGAGGAAGACTTTGTGTCCTTAAAAATGAAATGGTGGGTTGTAGGCTTGCCTGTGTTCTCGTGAAATTAGATATAACAGGGTCTCGTTGTTGTTGTTTTTCATGTAGATAAGAACTACTTTTTGTTGCCTGGAAAATTCCTTTCTGAAATTTTCTCTGCACTTTTTGATTTAAATGGCAAGACAATCTTCCCCATCTTGCTAGCACGTCTAGAACTGCTCTGTAAATAGGCAGACTTAGGGAAGAGGACGAGTGTCTGCGTGCAGCAGCAGAGGCAGATGAGAGAGCACCACGCGTCTGCTCAGCCGTCTACTCCTAGTGCCAATTCAAGATCAGCTTTTGCCCGATGAGAGCTCCTCACATCTGAAAATAGATTTCCTGAAATTGGCTCCTTGTCATGAATATTAAGGTGCTTGAATTTCAAATAAGCCTGCAAGGAATGGCTATTGGGCTTCATTGTCTTCATTTGTTTTTTTGTTTGGTCTTTTTTTTTTTTTTGCTTTTTTTTTATTTGTTTTAATCTTGCTTTGATTTACTTTGTTTTTATTTTTTGCTTCGATTTCTTTGCAAGACAAAGTCTTACTATATACCTAGGTTGGCCTTGAGTTATCTATGTAAACCAGGCTGGCCTCATGCTTCCTACCTATGCCTTCCGAGTGTTGAAAAAATAGGTAAGAATTAAAATCAGGTTTCTTTCACAAATGTGTTTTATATTGTATGAATGTGTTTTATATACTATGATCATAAAAATATTGGTTTCCAAAGTGGTGTCTCCACACGCTCTCTAAGTGCCAGACCACCGACTCAAGCTTTATGCCAGTCAACTCCTTCCATCCTTACACAACCCTATGGGCCAGCATTTATCATACCCGCTTTGCAAATGAGAAAACTGAGGCTCAGCACTATTAAAAAGTTAGTCACCTTCATTCCTGTAACAAATACCTAGACAAGTCAGTGGATTTTGACTCATGGCTGCTTGGCCCTGTTGCCTTTGGCTCTGTGGCAAGGTGGCACGTCACAGCATGGCAGCCAGGGCAGAGGAAATCCATGGCATCCATGAATCAAAGAAAGAGAGGAAAACACTTCTCCACACCCCCTTCAAGGTCACACCATTGATGATGCAAAGTCTTCCTCTAGGTCCTACCTTCTGGAGATTCTACTGCCTGCAACCCTATAAAGGCCTATCCAGCTCTTACGACATGGGACTTCGTGGGACTCTCCAGCTCCAAATCATCACACATACACACAGGTGTGCAAAGCCAGTCTGGAAGGAAACCCTGAGATCCCAGGTCTCCTGTCCCTATGTTGTCTGTCTACAAACCCTGAGATTCCAGGTCTCATGCTATGTTGTCTGTCTACAAACCCTGTGATCCCAGGTCTCATGCCCCTATGTTGTTTGTCTACAAACCCTGAGATCCCAGGTCTCCTGTCCTATGTTGTCTGTCTACAAACCCTGAGATCCCAGGTCTCCTGTCCTATGTTGTCTGTCTACAAACCCTGAGATTCCAGGTCTCCTGTCCCTATGTTGTCTGTCTACAAACCCTGAGATCCCAGGTCTCCTGTCCCTATGTTGTCTGTCTACAAACCCTG